>JAQZBX010059808.1:0-17445 GCA_029593785.1 Cabassous unicinctus
TTTTTTTTACCAGGACGTACTGGGAATCGAACCCAGGTCCCTCCATATGGGAGACAGACGCCTAACCACTTGAGCCACATCCACCCCATTGCCTGTCATTTTTATACCATTTCATTTTAAAACACTCCCAAGTATTGTGTGTCTGTCTGTTTTCTATGGCCACTGTAACACATTACTACAAAATATAGTGGCTTGCACAATAAAATTTATTATATTACAGTTCTATAGATTAGATATGTTCATGGGTCTTACAGTCTAAAATCAAGGGGTTGGCACTGCTGTGTTCCTTTCTGGAGGCTGTAGGGGAGAACCTGTTTCTTTGCCTTTCCCAGCTTCTAGAGGCTGCTGCGTTTCCTCTGTCTTCAAGACTGCAGTGTAGCATCTTCAAATCTCTCTGACCCTTCTGCTTCCTCTTATCAATGTAATCCTTTTGATTACATTGAGCCCACCCAGAAAATCCAGGGTAATTTCATTCCTCAAGGTCATACCCTTCACCACATCTCCAAAGTCCCTTTTGCCTTGTAACATATTCAAAGGTTCTGGGGATTAGGACATGGACATTTTCGAGGGGCCATTATTGTGTCCACCACAATATCTAATGTGAAATTTCATATTCTGAAAACAAGGTTTATAAACTTGGAAGTGAAATGGTAGAATAGCTTTTTAGTGGATAATGTGCCCTGGCTGGAGCATAAAATATGTTATGGCTAGGTTTTGAATTTCATTTCTTGATAAGTATTTTTAGAGTAATAGATGTGGCATTATTGGGTGTTTACAGAAAAGGTGTATATTTCCAAGTATAAAGTAGTCACAGTTCTTTTGCCATTATTCAGAAGACCCAGAGCCTTGTTGCAGTTTTACCAGAATCTTAAAATACCACTGTGTGACCTTTTCTAAAACTGAAGAAAACTTTTAATATTGTGAATGTATTTTTAGGTTCATGGTTGGAAAAAAAGGAGCAGCAAAGCAACCAACTATGTTGAAAGCAACTGGATGAAACAATGTAAGGAACTAGTGAACTTAATTTTTCAGTGTGAAGATTCTGAACCATTTAGACAACCTGTTGATTTGGTTGATTATCCAGTAAGTTTCCACTGTTCGAATTTTGGGGACTTCTTATTTTTTGAGGAGAGATTGGGGTAGAGAAATTTAATTAAATTTAAAGAATAAGATATTGAGGCTTTATGTTAACTTTTTTCTCTTACCATTAAGTCAACTGTAACTCATCGTCTATTAAGAGTTATTTTACATGGCTTTCTTGAATCTATACTCTTGTACCTTCTTTAAGAATTAAGACTTAGTTCATCCAGAGTTACATAATATACTAATGGGAGGATTCTGTGTGGTTATCTATTAAGTAGAGTCAGCCCCAAGGAAACTATGATTTGGAGAAAGTGTCTTCACTTCTCCGCAGGGAAATGAAAGATGACCTTAAAAAAAAAAAGGTCAGATTATAATAGTACAAGTTTACTGAAGGAAACTTGGAAATTATAGGAGAGTTTTATCACAGATCCCACTACCAAGAGATACACATTAACATTTTGGTATATTTATTTTTAGTCTGTGTGTTAGAGGGTCTTTTTAAAAATTATTAGTGATTAAGATTTTCTAAATTTTTCCCCCTTCATTCCATCATTTCAGATATTTTAGAGGTTGATCCATTTGTATTTCTAAAACAGGAATTGAATTTATGAATTTATTACTGTTTTTAAAACCTAGGACTACCGAGATATTATAGATACTCCAATGGATTTTGGAACAGTAAGGGAAACTCTAGAAGCGGGTAACTATGACAGCCCTTTGGAATTTTGCAAAGACATCCGGTTGATATTTAGCAATGCAAAAGCATATACACCAAACAAAAGATCAAAGGTAATTTTAAAGTCTATTTATTTAAAAAAATAAAAAGGGTATGCATGTCCTTATATAGATAATACTTTTTCACTTACCGGTACAGATTGGAACATTAAAAATAAGTGAGTCTAAAAATAGTGCCTTTGCTTTTCAAATATCTGCTGTTGTTGTCTTACAGCATTTGATACTTAACAGTTTTATGAACAAATTAGGAGTGGTAGGAATGAGGGCACCAGTGGAGCAAATTTGAATACTGTTATATAGAAAAATGGGGAAAAAACTATGTTTCTGAGACTGCAAGAGTATTAAAGGTAATAAAAGGAAGATCTGAAATGGATGTGGGATTGCTGAGGGTATACTAATTTTTTGGATCAGAAGAAGTAATGTAGCAATTTGATTAAGAGCAAAAAATAGGAAATTTTACATTCCTAAATTTTGTTAAAATGGTATATATATTGTATAACTTTAAAAAACTAATCATTGAAGCATAATACACATAAGTGCATATATCATACTCTCAACAAATTATTAACTACACACCCTTATAAACCATGCACTGCATAATTTAAAAAAATAATTGAAAAGGGAAATTTGAAAAATTTCAAGTAAAACACTTGCCAGGTACATTGTGTTTTCTCAGTCCACAGTCAGGACTATCACTGCTAATAAACCATTTTGCAACTAACTCCACTTTCCTTTCATTACTTAATACCTCATGTATTACTCAGTTTGAGAACTCTGTTGTTGCTTTCAATACTCAAATTCCTTATTGGATCAGTTTAACATTCAAGTCTAACATTTTTCATGTATGCATTTTTGTCAGTTTCACCATTGTGATATAATTTGTTTACAGAGAGGACATAAATTTCATTCTCGTCATTTGTTTCCTGTGTTTAAAATATGTATTTGATGAAAAAGAGATTTTGACAATGTACTTGTCAAAACATCAAAACATCTATATGATGGTTTTCTGCTATTATAGCTCAACTTGACTACCATGTGTATTTTTGTGTGTCATTACATATTGTGTGCGGAAGCTTTATTTTGAATAATTTAAACTTATTTATTAGCAGATGAGTATTTTGAGCTTTCTTCACGGTGGTACTGCTTGTTAGTAGTCTACTTTTAGCACCTATTTTTGTTAAAGTCATAATGTTTATTATCAGTTGTGTTTCTGAATATTACATAAAACTGATGAGCAAATAGGAAAATGCTGATAGTAGAGATAATCAGAGGTTTCAGCTTAATATGATTGTGACAGAAATATCTTGTTGAAAGTGGTGAATCTGTAGCTTCATTTCATGTTCATTACACTTTAGACTTAAGCTAATAATCAGATTTGAAGGAAAAGAATAAAATTGAATACAATACAACATACTATAAATATTGTCAAAGATTATTTCAAAGAAGTGTGATTAGAAATTTCACATATTGATAATGAAGCATATAGGAAATTCATATATCTGCAGATTCTTTGCTTTTTTTTCCCTATCTGGTTGCTCATTGTCTTTTTGGTGTGTTGCTTCGCCTCATGGGGGCCTGTGCCTCTCTGCGACACACGGATCCGGGACACTTTTTTTTTTTTTTTAAACCAGGAGATCCTGGGATCAAACCCGGGTCCTCCATATGGTAAATGGGAACTCAAGTGCTTGAGCCACAACCACTTCACCTACTTTGCTTTTTTTAAATTAAAGTTCTTTGGTATTAAAGCCCCATTTCCCCCACCATCCTTCATCTTTTGAACATTAGTCTTTTGCACTTATCTTCAATAATGATTATAGATGAATATAGAGTACGGCTGGTAAATACATAGTTGTAACAAAAGTTACAGTTGTACTTAATATTATATTGCTATTCTTTTGTTACATAATCATGAAAATTTTAAAACATAATTTTTCATATAAAAGTTCTAGGGTGTATTTTTTTCTTGTGGAAGTAGAGCATCTCTATGTTTATCATTCATAATTATTAGGTGACAGCAAATGCAGTTAAATTGCATGTAGGGACTAGTATAAAAATGCTTTTGTTCCCTTGTCCCAAAGAGATATTGCACTTTCGCTGGCTAAATATTAGCCTTAAAACTGACCAACTTCCAGTCTAATTTTTGGAGAAAGGTATATTTTTAAGTTTGTATATGCATATGTGAAAATGGGAAAAAAAGATTGAGAACTATTGATATATAGGCATAAGTCCTAGATTCTAGATACTAGGGACTTTATTGATTTTAAATTACTTGCTCATTACTTGAGAGAGGTATGCATCTGATACATCTTGAGTCTTTTAGATATCATTGAATGAGGGTTGAAAATCCATAAAATAGAGAAAAGCCATTAATTACAAGTAGTGGTATAATTGGTTTTGAGTAGCCTCAGTTATTACAAACTTATTTTGGTAAAATTATTTTTTTAAAGATATTTTGTAATTAAGTTTTGTTTTCATGTTCTTGTAGATTTATAGCATGACCTTGAGATTGTCTGCCTTGTTTGAAGAAAAAATGAAGAAAATCTCTTCTGATTTTAAGATTGGTCAAAAATTCAGTGAAAAACTTCGAAGAAGCCAGAGGTTCAAGAGAAGGCAAAATTGTAACCACATCAGTCAGGCTAACAAAAGTGTCAGGTAACTTGTTCACAGCAGGTTTTGTGTGCAGCCTTTTTTTTTTTTTTTTTAAGTTTGTTGCACTTCTTTGATTTTTATTATGCGTAAAATTTCTTATTCTTTTCTTGAGTACTGTGTACTCAAGAAAAGAATAGTCACAGGTTTGTAATGGTTTGAAAGCATTTAGTGAATATAGAGCTGTTGTGTTGATCTATAATTTTGTAAATTTGTAAGCATATAATGACACTTCTATAGGTGTTTTTTTTTTTTTTTTATCTTAAGGATTATTTCAAGTATCATTTATCTTTTGCATAGGAAATTTTTTTTTTAATGCATAGAGTAAAGTGATTAACTATGGCTATTGAACATATAATTGTGTAAAGAAAAATGTCCAGAAGATATAATAGCACTATATTATTACTTAGGATCAGTTTTAAAGAAAAAAACATAAAATGCAGTGTTTTATATTACAATGTAAGTCTGTGTAGCTTACATTATTACAAAATTTACAAGTACTTTAAAGTGCTGAAATATGAAAATTTAGTAGTACGATGTTTCTGTACACATTTAAATGTGCACTATATCCTTGATGGCAGTAGGTTCTCATGTCTTTCAGAAGCTCCTAAATCACAATTTTTAATTCTCTTGGATTTTATTTATTTGTTTTTTAATTTTTTTTCTATCTAGTTGCGTCATGGTCTTTTTGGTGTGTTGTTTCACTGTGTGGGGGCCTGTGGCTCTCTGCGCTGCTTCTGGGACACCTTTTTTCTTTCTTTTTTTTTTACCAGGAAGTCCTGGGGATTGAACCCTGGTCCTCCATATGGTAAATGGGAGCTCAACTGCTTGAGCCACAGCTGTTTCCCGGATTTTATTTTCTTAGTTCTTGCTCTGGGGATTATACTGTACATCTTAATTCAAAACAGTCCACTTAAGAGTGATACTAACTTAATTCAATAATATAGAAACTCTATTCCAGTATAGCTCACTTCCCTCCCCCCTCCTTCTGTGTCATTATTTTCATATATATTTTACCTTTATATTATATTTTATTTAATTTTCATTTAAGAAAGAATAAAAAAAATACTGTTTTTTAAAAATATCTACCTATGCAATTACCTTTTCCCATTTTGGTGGTCTCTTTTTTTGTATGGATTTGAGGTATCCTGTTGTCATTTCTTTTCAGCCAAAAGGATCTTTAGTATTTCCTGTAAGGTAGATGTGCTAGCAATGAATTCTCTCAGTCTTTGTTCATCTGGAATGTCTTAATTTCACCTTCATTTTTAAAATTTATTTTTAATTTTTTTTGTTCTCTCCCTCACCCCCCGAGATTGCTCCCTCGTCTATCTGTTCATTGTCTGCTCGTTGTCTTTAGGAGGCACCCGGAACTGAACCTGGGACCTCCCATGTGGGAGGCGAGTGCCCAACCACTTGAGCCGCTTCTGCTCCCTGCTGGCTGCATTGTCTGCTGGTTGCGGCATCTTCTGTTGTGGCGTCTGCTCATTGTGGCAGTTGCAGCATTTGCTGGTTGCGAAGTCTGCTCACTGTGGCAGTTGGTGGCATCTGCTTGTTGTCTTTAGGAGGCACGGGGAACTGAACCTGAGACCTCCCATGTGAGAGGCAGGTGCTCAATTGCTTGAGTCACATCCGTTCCCTCACCTCCATTTTTGAAGAACAGTTTTATTGGATTTAGAATTCTTAGTTGACAGTTTTTTTTTTCATTCAGCACTTTAAATATTTTGTCCCACTGTCTTCTGGCTTCCAATGTTTCTGACGAAAAGTGAGTTATTAATCTTACTCAGCTTCCTTTGTATATATTTTAGTTTTTTTCTCTTCCTGCTTTCAAGATTTTTCGCTTTGCTCTTTCAACTGTTTGACTGTGATATGTCTAGCTATGGATTTCTTTGAGTTTATCCTACTTGGTTTTGTTACGTTTTGGAGGTATACAATGGTTTTCATCGGATCTGGGAAATTTTCTTCATTATTTCTTCAAATATTTTTTTTTTTATCTCTTGCTCCTATCCTGTTGGTACTCCTAGTGCACATATGTTGGTATAAGTAATGGTGTCCCAACAGTGTCTCTGAGGCTCTCTTCATTTTTTTAAAAGCACATTAATTTTATTGTTATGTATTAATAAAACATACAATTCATCCAAAGTGTGCAATCAGTGGTATTTGATATAATCACATAATTGTGTATATATCACTTGAATCACCATTAGAACATTTTCATTTCATTCTTTTTCCTTTCTATTCTCCAGACTGGATAATCTTTATTGACCTATCTTCTTTCCTTCCTTCCTTCCTTCCCTCCCTTCCCTTCCTAACATCTGGGTCCCCTCAGACACAATTACTACTGACTACATTTCCCCCTTTGTATGGGCGACACTTCCCTGTTTCTTTTCATGTCTTGTAATTTTTTTATGAAAATGGAACATTTTAGATAACATAGCAACTCCAGATTTTGATCCCTCATCGTTAGGGGTGGTGGTGGTTGCTGGTTTTGTTTAATGAGTTGCCTGACC
Source organism: Cabassous unicinctus (assembly GCA_029593785.1). Taxonomy (NCBI): domain Eukaryota; kingdom Metazoa; phylum Chordata; class Mammalia; order Cingulata; family Chlamyphoridae; genus Cabassous; species Cabassous unicinctus. The sequence continues at coordinate 6,972 of JAQZBX010059808.1, forward strand.
TAGCACTGAAGTCTGTGCTGGTTTTTTTTCCCCTCCCCTTGCCTCTTTCCTCCCTCCCTCCCTCCTTTCTGTAGGATCTTTCCTGGGTCAGAATAGCTTAGTGATCAGAAATTTTCCTTAATCTCTTTGAGCCCATAAAGCTTCTGCCTTTTCCTGAAGGGGTCTTTGTGTGGATTGGGGGCACAAATTCAAAGTTAAGTTTACATGTTGACTTTGGCTTTCCCTTTCTGCTTCTGTTTTGCCAAGATCATCCAAGGATTAATGGATAACTGGGGCTCTCTCAGCCTTTCCTGAATATGTGTGTGGCTTTCTGGATCCCTAGGATATATTGGTGCTTTTCAAAGACTCCTTTTGTTGTCTTTCCCCCCAGTTCTTCCTTTTAAATTTTTGTCTGATTCCTTGCTTGCCCTAACCAGTATTAGAGCCTTAGGCAGCTGTGCTCTTGACCTCACTGGATCATCAGTCAGTAGTGTTTTCAGTGCTCTTGGGCATACAGCTTTTCCCTGGCTCCCCCCAAACCAATCCACCACCTTGCTTTAAAAAAATCTTTGTGTTTTAAAGGGAATTAAGATTGTCTCAACATGAATATTACCCAGATTTATAAATTAAAGCCAAAGACTATTTTGCTTTAAACTTCTGCTTTCTTTCCCCATAAGCAGTGGCATGAGGGAAAGTATCAGGGACCAACCAGGATGAGCTAATGCTTAGGTGTCAGCTCTTTGGTCTTAGAAAAAAAGTGTTTTGTCCTAGTCTCTTTTTATTTTTTTACCTTTCCTCTCTGCTCAGGTTTAGTTGGTTCTCCTTTTAATTATATACTGTCTTAAGGAACATAAAAATAAAAGACTAGAGAAAAAGGTGTTTTCCATTAGGGCTCTGTATTACATAAATGTTGGCTTCCCTTAGCATTAATCCAAAGAACCTCAGTTATTCAGTATGATTTTCTGTAACCCTGTTAATTGGTTCATTCACTATTTCAAATTTAAATAAAACCATGTCATATTTAGAGTTAGGGGAATATTTATTGTTATCAATGCCAGGATAAAGATGGTAACAATGAATGCTTCAATATCTTGATCATAAAATTGTTTTCAAATTAAGAAATAATATACTTTAATTTAGGCATTCTTTGTGAATGAGCTACCTTTATGTTTTATTAACATTTGCCTTGTTCATCTTTGACCAGAAATATCAAGCATAATTGGTTAAAATCTCAGACAAAAGTAATTCCTGAGTTGGAAGGTTCTCCTACCCAGTCTACCTCAAGTAGGGCAGCATATTCTGCAAGCCACAAGGCAGGTGCTAGCATCTCTTCAGGCATTACTTCTGCTGATTCTTCAGATTCAGCTGGATCATCAGAAAGAATGAGAAGAAATAGACCTGTACCTCTTACAAATGGTTCTACATTATCTGGTGAGAAGTGTGGAACATTGTTATTCAACTATTAACTACCCCAATGTGTAACACCATGGGTTCAGAGAAAAAAAATAATAAAATACATGGTTTTAACTCTTGGAACTTACAGTTCAGTGGAACAGACAAGAGTAATAAACATGGACTAGTTAGAATATGTTTGATAAGTAGTGTGATTTGCCAAATGGTACAGCCATATTTTATAAAAATTTGAATCATCTGAATTTAAAATAATGTGATACAAATATTCATCACACTTTCTATGCAAAATTTGAAATTTTCATATTTCTTCGAAGTAAAAGAAAATTGAAATAAGTTCAAAGCTGGCTGCCTACTAAATTTTAACTGTTTATGCTATTGCCATGGGTGATACAACTTTAGCTGCTACACAGCTACTGTGTTAGCATCATGTGAATGAGGCTATTGTGTTTGTGTTCTTTGATTTTGCTCTGAGTGATTTGGGTGACTTGTGATGATAGGATAATGTTTACTGTTAAAACTTTTGCTGTTACAATTTAATGCTTTTTCATGTCTTGTATTATTCCAGTATTTCATTAAGTGTTATTGACAGTATTGAAAAAATACACCTGCACATAAAATTTTGGAATAGAAGTTAGCTGTGATAAAATGCTATGGGGAAAAGGATAGACAACCAAGTTGATATTTGCAAAGTTGAAATTATACAACATTTTAAGGAGTGCTGCATTTATAGAATTAAATAAATCTACCTATATAAGGATAATATATCTGATCATTATAAGGTGGAATAATTGAAAATTGGTATTAAGGATTGAGAGGATTTAAAAGGGTAACAAATATAAGAAAAAGCATGAAAGGAAAAAAGGATGCACATTGTGTCTATGAAAAGACTGCCCAGAGTATAAATGAAAGGATTAGAACACAGCCATATTCTAGAGACATGCAAGCCTCGCAGAAGAATTGGCATTTCTTAATTTGGTCCTTTTTTTGGGAAAGGGAGTCAACGTGATGAATTGTTTCAGGATGATTAATCAATTTTGCAGTGATGTGCCAGGGAGGGGATGAGTCTGGAAACAGAGTCAAGGTGATGTGTGGTGGAGTAGAGTAGGAGCAGTGGAAATGGGCACTCAGGAGAGTTGTGTCACAGGAAGAGGCACATTTTGGTGTCCAGTGTCATTCCAGCACAGCCACATTTTTGTCTGACAAAGAGTTTGTTTTTTTATGGAACAAAATTTTGAGAACAATACATTGCCATTCAGTTTGGTGAAATTTTCATTTTAAAAAAAATCAATTTTATTGATACATAAAATTTATCCAAAGTGTACAATCGGTGGTATTTGGTATAATCACATAGTTGTGCATTCATCACTTCAGTCATCTTTAGAGAATTTTCATTATTTCAGTAATAATAATAATAATAATAAACGAACAAGAAAACTCTTCACCCCTCAATCTCTGTTTCTCTTGCTGTATGTAGTTGCTATTTCTGGTTATTCTTGCACAATTATTTATTCAGTTTTATTGAGATATATTCATATCCCATACAATCTATCCAAAGTGTATAATCAGTGGCTTTTAGTATAATCACAATGTGGTTCATTCATCACCACAAAAAATTTTACAACAATTATTCCAAAAAGAAAGACTCCACACCCTTAGCAGTCCTTCCTCATTCTGTTAGAGGCATATAAAAATCAAATCTGGATGAAGGAACAGAAGTTTGGGTTTTGTGTCTTGTGCTTGCATTGGGACATGCACTCATTAAGTAGAAAAGTGGAAAAGTAGGGAAAAAAGACCAGTAGTGGCTAAATTATTTCTTTATTTCACTTTTACTTTTTTTTTTTTCTTGCTGAACACACAGAAATGACCTTTCTTGAGCTTTATGCATGTATGGTACAACTCTGCTGTTAGGACGGACATACTCCAGCAACTTCTAAAAAATACCAAAAGTATTTCTACTGAAATGCTGGCCATTAAATAATTTTTTTTTTTTCCAGAGGAAGTGTCTGTTTGACATAATAGAAGGAATTGATAGTGGAGTTAATTAGCTTAATTTTGAAATGGAACTTTGTTTTTAAAATATAAACTATTTCCTTCATCTAGTCCACAATTAATTATCTTCAGTAATAAGATAACACAGAATTATTTGGAATGCTGATTTGTTCATAATGCTGAAATCAGCTGTTCTTTGGAACAGTTTTTAAAATGTAGTCTAGTATTTTAAAACTCCATTTTTAGTATATTGTGTTATGGAAATAAGAAATAACCCCATATATATGTAAGATATAATACTTTAGGTAATTAACTGTTATCGTTTAATATTTCTCAGAAAGTGAAATGGAAGATTCCTCAGCTACCTCTTCATCTTCTTCAGCTTCAAATAGTTCAGAGGAAAGTAAAGAGAGTTCAGGAGCTCATGAATCCTCATTACGTAGTGGGCTATCCAGAAGCAGCAATCTCAGGGTGACCAGAGCTAGAGCTGTTCAGAGAAAACCTGGTAAGAGATTCAGTAGTACTTTGGAGGACTGCAAATCAAGAGAACCCAAATTTAAACACTGACTGTATAATTGAGTTAAAGCAGCTACATACAATTACATATTTTTTAGGTTTAGTTAGAAAATGGATTTTGGTATTTCCCCCCACCCCCCCGAAACAAAACAAAACAAAAAAACTATTAAAATATAAAGGCATTGAAAATGTTGAAATTTTAAGACCTTTCTTATCGTTATTTCTAGGTCCTGTCTCTTTAGAAAATGGATGTCGCAGAAAAGCTACACGAAAGAGAATTTATTTAAGTGACTCGGATAACAATTCACTGGAGACTGGTGAAGTTGTAAAAGCCAGAGCTGGAAATAACCGTAAAGTCCCACGGAAGTGTGCTGCTGTGGCTGCCAATAAGATAAAGCTAATGAGCGATGTAGAAGAGAATTCTAGCTCCGAAAGTGTCTGCTCTGGTCGGAAACTGCCGTACCGTGATGCTTCTGCGGCAGCTAGAAAAAAGTTACTACATAATTCTGAAGATGATCAGAGCTTGAAGTCAGAAATTGAAGAAGAGGAGCAAAAAGATCAAAATCCTCAACCATCGGTGTTCAATACTCATGCTTCCCAGACAACTGCCACTGAATCTGAAAATGGAGATTCAGAGTCAGAAAGTAATTTGAGGGTAGCCCGGAAAAATTGGCATGCTAATGGTTTTAAGTCCCATACTCCAGCAACTTCTAAAACAAAATTTCTTAAAATAGAGTCTTCTGAGGAAGACAAAAGTCATGAGTCAGATAATGGACATATCAGAACTGCTTGCCCATCAACATCTGGGCAGAAATTTAAGACAGAGGACAACTTGGAGGAAGGGGAGGAAGCAGATTCTGAACCAGAAAAATGTGGTGGTAGGAAATATGATACATGTCACAAGAATGCTACTTCCTTTAAAAAAGCAAAGATCTTGAGTGATTCAGAGGACTCTGGATCTGATGAACAAGACAGAGAAGATGGAAGATGTCCCCAAACAGATACTAATCTAATTTCAGGAAATATGAAGTGTGAGCTCATTGCTGGGTCGCATTGTTTCTCAGAGCATGTATCTGAAACGGATTTTGATTCAGAGGATGACAAAACAAAAGAAAAATCAAACAGTTTTATGAAAGGTAATTCATTAACCTTTTAGTTCACTGATTTATTCTCACAGTCTTTCCTTCCCTATGCATACATTCTATTTTCTTCTCCAAGACATTTGTCTTTGCGAGGTCCACCCCATGTGTTCTCTGTTGGCCTTTTCTGTGCATCCCTTCTGTATATGTATCACTGCTTATGTTGAGGATACTTAGTTTTATTCACCTCATAGGCAGTCTTGGTCTTAATAGCTATCTCCATTAAGGAGTTCATCTCTTATAATGGTAATGGGGCATGCTGTGGGTGATAGCTCGAGAAGAGGAAAGAAAGGGTAGGACTGATTGAAAGCAATGTGAGAGAAGTAGCAATAATACCAGCAGCTAACAAATTAGTTACTGAGCTGTATTAGCCACTTTTCCTAAATGCTTTACATTATTGATCAGTTTAGTCTTCATAACTTTTAAGAGGTAGGTACTGTTATCACTGCCCATTTTACAGATAGTTACTCTGAAGTGCAGAGATGTGAAATAACTTGCTTAATTAATATCATACACCTGGTAAATGGGGAGTGGTGAAAAATACTAAAAAGCAAAAGCAAATGAAGCTAAGATAAAAAATATTTGGTTTAATTGGAACTTGTGGTATTAGGAAAAGTTTCTGGAAGGCTTAAGAGTAAGTGATTAGTGTGTATATCCTAGTGCATGGTAGACAGTTTCGTTTGTATTCATGTTAAACAATATTTTCGTGTCAAGTTCTTTGCATATGCAGATAGAAGAGTATGGTATGTTATTGATGGGAATATATTGTAGTTGTGAATGGTACTATGGCTGAAAAAGCCACTGCTCTGAAGTAGTAAGAGGTAGGATTCATCCCATACACTACTATCCCCCTCCAAATTAAGAATTCTGGACCCAAGTTGTTTAAAATGTTGAAAATAATTACAGATGGTTCTAGTAGCTAATTAACTTCATTCATTGTAATTTAATTCCTGTAGACTTAGCCACCCTTTATTAAGGATTAAACAAATACTCTTTAATTTTTAGATTCTGCATCACAAGAAAATGGACACAACACAAAGGTTTCCAGGAAAAGAGTCTGTTCCAGTGACTCAGACAGCAATTCAAAGGTGGTTAAAAAGTCATTAAAAGCCAAAACAGGTTTCCTAAAGATTCCTCGAAGATGTGCAACTACAGCTGCCAATAAGATTAAGCTAATGAGTGATGTAAAAAAGGTCAGTTTAGAAAGTATGTGCACTAGAAGCAGAAATAGTAGGAAGAAGCCCCTCCATTTTCCCTGCACTACTGCTAAGAAGATACTGAGTGATTCGGAGGGCGATGTAAACTGTGAAGTGCCAAATGAACGGTATACCTGTGAGGGTAAGCCACCTGAAGCTGACTCAGAAGGCAGTATGAAAAGTATTAGTCAGTCTTTAAATGGAGACTCAGACAGTGGAAGTATTCTGAATTCAAAACCCAAGAACAGGCATACCAATAGTCATAAAACAAATGTTGCACCAGCTAAGACAAAATGTTCCTTGATTGGGTCTTCAGAAGAAGGTTCAAAAAGTCATATTCCAGGGAGTGAGACTGGTGGAAAATTTTCCGAGTCAACTTTTACACAAAAAGCTACTGCAGAGCATAACTTTGAGGAGGAACTGAATTATGGGCTACGCAGGTGGAATGGCAGAAGACTCAGGACTTATGGGAAGGCTCCTTTCAGTAAGACAAACGTGATCCGAGATGCACAAGAAACGGTGGAAATGGAAATAAAAAGGAAAAGACTGCATCCTGAATTGGAAAATGTGGAAATTTCTGAAACTACAGGGTGTTCAAAGGTTGGACCTGACACTAGTCCCAAATCTGAATCAGATTTTGGATCTGTAACTGAATCAGATATTGACTGTAGTGATGATAGAAAAACCAAAAAAAGGAAAATGAAAGGAAAAGCAAAAATAGTTAGAAAAGGTAAAACTTTTACAGCTACCGTATCTAAAATTGTGAGACGACAAAGACAAAGCAAACGTCCTAGGGTAAATGTGGATGACAATGACTGGGAGGATGTGGACTATGCGAAATCTAAAAGAGTTCGTCGTCGTTCAAAAATAAAAACGAGAAACCAGGGTAGAAGAACCGTGAGATACCATGATGGGGATGATGATAGAAGCTTAGAAAATGTGTTAGATGATTGCACCTTATGACCTTGAGGGAAAACCAGTTCATTTTAAGAGGAAATGGACTGGAATTTATGGTGAAAGCTGGTTATTGAAATTATTTTTTGTCCTACAATTCAGGGAATATATTTATATTTTTCTATGAAAAGTTATGAATGTGACTAAATCATGACTGTTATTTTTATTTGCACTTGCTTGCCTTTGTAGCAGCATTCAGCACAGGTGCCAAAATATGCTTCATTTTGGGGCAGATCTACTTTGACAGTATTTGACTACATATAGCAAAAGTCCGAAATCTGTTAAACACTAGACATCTTGGTTATCCAAACCAATGAGCATTACTTTCATGGTAGCAAGTGTCATGCAGTTGTCATTTTTTGAATTTGTCACGAGATGTTAGTTTCTAATCCCTGTCCTATAGTAGTATACCAATTTCACATGACCTATGTTTACAGATTCTTCATAAATATTATGTGCATACTGACATTATAATCATGGGAGGCAGAACCATGAGGAGTAGGCAAGGTACCTACCACTTTTTTTTTTTCTTCTTTCCTGATCAGATTTCCCTGGCTACTTTCATAGAATGCATTATATCAGATTCAGTCATTTTCATTGAAGTGGTTTCCAATTTTTGTCCTCAAATGCTGTTGGGGTTCTTTCAGTCTCGCCCCCACCCCCCACCTTATTTTTTTTCTTTTCTTTCTTTTTTTTAAAGGAAAACATCAACTTTATTTCATAAACTTGAATTTATAAAGTGCTGGTACATTAAATTTTTTTTAATGTTTTGAGCGTATTTTTTAAACCTCTAAGGCTAGAGCATAGTTGTAGCATTTTCTTTTAAATTGTGCACTAACAAAATGCTATGAAGTTTGTCTCTTTACCCAAGATTTCCTGGTTTCCAAGTAAGGGATTTAACCAAAATCTTGTTCTTCCATAGTTGTATTCTGTGAAATAGAGGAGTTTGAGTGCCTTAGATTTAGGAAAAAGTGTGTTCTTTTATAAATAGTATGCACACAGGGCTAAAAGAGTATTTAAGTTATATGTAGATTTCCCCATCTGTATGGAAATTGTAGTTATGTTTAAGAGTGCAATTGCAGATCTCCTCTTTATAGGAGAATAGTTAAATGCTATTTTCTTTGTTTTAGCTTACTGCTACCACTTGCATTCCCAAGCATGTTTGCTGGGGGCAACTAACTCTGTCTTCATTGGTGACTTCTAGTCTAAATCTAAAAAACTGTCAAGTTTGGTGGGGAAATAATTTTGGATTCCACTGAAAGTGAAACTTTTATTGCATCATCAAATACTATAGTAAACTTACTTTAGAGCCAAATATTTTTTACTTGATAGGGTATGCTACTCCAGAATGTAGGTGGCCATTCCAAGCTTGTTTGTGCCTAAAGATGAACTTGATTCAAATGGTTTACATATTTAGTAGGTAAGGATAAGTTATCAGTACCTCCACCTTTAAGTTATTTATTTGGCCCTAATTGTTTTTGGTTTCAGAAAAGAAAAAACAAAAATCCTTTTCCCTGTGTATCCTTGAAGTGGTAGATAAGGAAAAGCATCAGATTCTGGTATCAGAGTTTGAGAATGCTCCTAAATGTTCCAACTTTTTAGTTATATGTTCCATCTGGCATGGTAGGGGGTATCTATACTTTGTACTCTGATATAAGGGAATGACATTTTTGGACGTTACCAACTAAGATAGGTGGATACCTACCTCTCATTTGGTTGCTTAGAGAGCTATCATACTTCAAAACGAAGCTCTTCTTCTCAAAGCTTATGTTAAGTGTATAGTAGACAGATTGATTCAAGATAATTGTCCTTGGCTGTTGACCTGTAACAGGTAGATACTCTTCCCTATTTTAAGAACTGGTGATGTCAGATCCATTAATTTATTTAAGCTCTTCTTAAACTTCTCTGTTTTATAGCTATTCTCAGGGTTATGACTCCATGTTTACCATCTTCTGCAAAAAGGTACCAAAAAAATCCATAAATAAATATGGGATACAGTGATAAATACATAATTTCCTTTGGTAAAAACATGCTTACTTAGGCTTCATCAGTATAACTGTTCTCATCCTTTGAACTGAATTAACTGGTTGGTTGTCCAAAATGGTTAGACTCTTGTGTGTAGAAGCAGTATTTTGGATTCATCATATTGATAGTAAGAGAAGAAAGAATTGGATCTGGTGACTTTAAAAATGTTTGACTATGGTAGGTTGTCAAATTCTGAAGTAAAAATAAGGGATTATGGAGATGATAATTTTTATGGGTTTTTTTGGTCATGGTGCTATTCCTAAGGTTAACTTTGAATAAGTGACACACTCCTAAACACCTTTAAGGAAAATAAATAATTAATATTTAAAAATGTTTACATTGAGCACTAGAACATGTTTGACTTTTTTTTTCTCCTTTATGCAAAATGCGCAGGGATTTGATGCACAGATGTACTTTAATATGTTTGGGATCAGTTTGTATTTTTCTTGAGAAAAATGACAAAGGGTTGCAAATTAAATGTGAACTGATCCAGAAATAAGTGCTATAGCTTTCCATTGCACTTGAAATAGTAACTAAATGGTGTATATTAAAAAAAAAAAAAAAAGACTACTGTGGTTGTGTATGTCCAGAGTCCTATGATTTTATTCCTTTTATGGTTATAAAAAATTTTTTGAGGTATTCAGATTTGATTTTTGCTTCCTTTGAAAGAACAATTTTGCCAAGCATATTAAGAAAAAAAGTTTCCAACTTTAAAAGATATGAGGTTTCAAAAGCATTTTTTCTCCATATCCTGCTTATTTTTAAAGGGTATACTGACAATGTTTAGTAACTTCTGAATAAAGGGAGATGTTTGTTCCATTTTCAGATAATTCCTAGGATGGTCATTCTTTTTTATTTTGGTGGAAATCTGTTTAAATCATTTCTCTATTTGGTAATTCTTAAAAAGAATTATTTTTATAAAGTTATTCATAGCTTCTATAAATACAACACAAGGATTTCTTCCAAATGGTAGAATTGTATCTAAAAGGGTAATCAGTTTTATAATTTAAAAAAGGCGGGGAAAGAACTTATTTTAGGAAAGGCTCTTCAAAACTTTGAAGTGCAAATGGCAAATGCAAAGAAATGATATAAAACTAACCAATAGAAATACTATCTTTGGTATTACCATACCCAAACAAGAAGACACACCATGTTAAAACCCCTTTGTACTCTACTGGTTGATGACCTCTTGAGTGAAAATTCTTAGAATAACATTGGATCTATTACTACATGCCCTTGCTCTCATCTTTTTTTTTTTTTTTT
>JAQZBX010059809.1:0-17444 GCA_029593785.1 Cabassous unicinctus
GAGGCTGGTGTGTGGCAGAGCTGGAACCTGAAGCCAAGATATCTGCCAACAGAGTCCGTACTCTTAACCACTCACCAGTGAGAAAACAGCAAGCCCCACGGCTGAGGAGGCCATGGGAGGAAATGTTCATGCTCCTCTCCTGCTGGAAGGTCAGCTTCTGTCTACGGCAGGGCTTGACTTGATGCACCTTGATCCCTCAAGTGCCACACTCAGGCACTATGTTTCATGAATGAATGAATGAGAAAATAAATGAATGAATGCAAGTGACAGGTCCCTCCTGCTCCCAGGATCTGAAAAGAAATCCCAATGTGATTTTTATAAGACTCGAGTATCACAGTGATGGGACTCAAGCAATCTTCTTCCCACCTTGAAAATGGGTGATGGTCCCCTTGCCTCAACTGGGAAATGGGACTGGCTGCCAAGAAACCTGGCTTCACTATCTGTCTTCCAGGTCCTGGGAGAATGGAGGATGGTTATGTACCTGCAAAGGAGGAATCACCAGCTGTGATAGATTATTGCCTTGCTGACCTCCCGTGGACCTTGAATCCCAGTGTCTACACCTTTGCTCAGTTCCCTCTGGGGACTCTGGGATTGGCCGTGTGACTTGCTTTGGCCCATGGGACATTATCAAGTACAATGCAAGCAGAGGCTTGATAAGTGCTTGCATATTGGGCTGATCCTTCTAGAATGGTCCCTCTTGGAGCCCAGCCACCAGGCTGTAAGGAAGTCCAGGCTAGACCACTGAGTAATGAGAAGCCATGGGAGAGAAGCTCTGGAGGGTGAGAGGCCATCTTGGACATTCCAACCCTAACCAAGCTCCCAGATGAATGTAACCCCACTTCAGACAAACCACCCAGCAGAGCCCCGTCAACCCACAGATTCAAGAGAAAGAACCAATTGTTATTGTTTTAAGCCACTAAGCTGTGGGTGGTTTGTTTTGCAGTCACAGATAATGGAAGTACTGGCTTTCCTTTACTGGGTCAGCTCTTGGAAACAGATTCACATACATATATTCAGCACCCTTTGTGTACCTGGTCCTGTCCTTGGCAACATGAGATTATAATGAAAGGACCCTGATTAAAATCTTGGGAGAAGAGACTGCTACCTGCAATAAGAGTGAAGGATTGCAAGCTCAACTTATTGCAGAAGTAAGGAAAGACAGCTGTTTCCCCAAACCAGCCCCCAATATTTACCTTACAGCAAAGCTGCTGTAGATGATGTATTTGGTAAACAAGGGTAGAATGGCTGAATATGTTGATTTTTTACTTCCTTATAAAAATAGTCTTTATGATACCTCTGGATTGCACCTTTGCTCAATGTTAACCAGATGGCAGGACACCATTTGATTCTCCATGCACTTAAAAGGGAACCATTTGTGCAGATCCCTAGAACAAAGCAGATAGATGAGATGGGAATTGAGCTGTCTGTTCAGCTGCGTGGGGACCGCGACACCGTTGTCACCCTCTGAGGAGTCGGGGGTACTTGCCTGTGCTTCTGCTTGGCTCTGACTGGGACTGCCTGCGGCAGAGCGCCAAGGTCATTTATGAAGCTGCTCCATGCAGACCTAAATCCTAGAACATCAGAGCTGGAGAGATTATGTATTCCGCTGTCCTCGCTGTAGAGAGGAGGAAACAGGCCTAGAGATGAGAAGGACTCGTGGGAGGCCACACAGGGTTTCTTACTCCTCTGTCACTGGCGTTTGTGTGAGCCAGAGCTCAAATATACAGCCTGTGGGGCCTCGCAGCCCCAGTTCCCGCGCTCTCTTTCTCTTCCTGCCCGCACCTCCCGATCAGGGCTTGATTTGGTGGCCAAGCCACGCTGGGCTGGAAGGGGATCGCTGCAAACAGGAGCTAGGAAATCCCATCCAGTTGAAGCAAGGCTATACAGGCTAATCCTCGCTTCAGACATGCTCATGAACATGGAAGTGTGTGGAATGCAATCCCACTTAAAACAAAGCACGGAGAGGCACCCCAAGGCGAGCATTTTGGGAATGTCCACAGCCAGCCCGTCATTTCCCTCTCTTTCTTAATTTGATTTCTAATCTGGGTTTTCCTTACAGGGAGGTATACCTTGCATTGCATTTGAGGAAATGCCAATTGTGCTTGGGATCCTACACACTTCTGAGCAGGCATGTGGGGGACCCCTGCAGAGCCCACTCCTGGCCTCGGGAGACCATGCTGCTGACACTGCCCACAGGGCTTGCCTGAGCCAGTCACTTATTTTCTGTTTCTCAGTTTCCTAACTGGGACTAGGTTAAGAGAGCCAGGACTACAGGAAAATTCTGTGAATCAAAGATACACCTGGACTCAGGAGGTCGGGCAGGCTCTCAAGCTCAGGCATCAGCATTTCGCAGGGCAGGGAAATGCGGGCACAGAGGGGCAAAGGGATTTTCTCGAGGCCTCGGGGCTGGTGGGCTCGATGCCAGGACGAAGGCTCCAGAGTGATGCTCTCAGCGCTGGAGAACAGGATGAGTCAGGCGCCCGAGGTGTTTTTCTCACATGGTTTCAGTTCTCAGGTCAGGATCTTGGCACCTGCGAGAAAAGCCGGGTCCAGGCCGGCGTGGAAATCCTGGGCGGCTGCAGCATCTCGGCCGGATCGGGCGTGGCTGGGGGGGGCGAGTGAGCTGCCAATAAGTGATTTACAGCATGTTCCCTCATGTTTTGCATTTTCATCATTTCATGTTGCAACCCAATCTCCAGTAATGAGATCTGCAGAGGCAGCCAGCGCTGCAGCCTGGAGGGGAGCCGAGCGGGGGAGCCTGTGCGGTCCTGACTGCCTTGCGTGTTTTGGATTTTCAGAGAGATGCGCTGGGCTCTTACTAGGCGTTTCAGGGTGGCTTTGCCGTGTTTCTGGATTCTACGTCCCAGAACCGTTATCAGGACCACCTTCCTAGCCTGCCCCCCCTCACCCCTTCCTCTGCACCTCAAACTCCCAGTGTCTGCTCGGAGCCATGTGCTGTTCTGGGCACTGCAAAGGGAAACCTGGGTCCCCTGGGAGGGCCAGGTGGGAGCCCCCATCTCAGCAACCCCCCAGCCCTGACCCATATCACACAAAACCTCAGCGGCATCCTCATCTAGCACCACTTCTGGTCTTTTTGAGAATGGTCAGAACCTTTTCCACTGGTGGGAATGTAAAATGGTGCAGCCCCTGTGGACATGTTTGGTGATTCCCCCCAAATTAAAGAGAGAATTACCATATGAACCAGCAATTCCACTCCTAGGTACATATCCAAAAGAGTTGAAAACGGGTGTACAAACAAATACTTGTACATAGATGTCCACAGCAGCACTATTCACCAAGAGTCTAAAGGTGGAAAAAACCCATATGTCCATCAACAGGTGAATGGATAAGTGAAATGTGGTATAGCCACACAATGGAATATTCTTCAACCTTAAAAAGAAGTGAAGTGCCAACACATGCTCCCACGGGGATGAACCCTGACAGCATGCTGCCTGAAATAGGCCAGACACTGAAGGTCACCTGCTGCGTTATTCCATTCACATGAAACATCCAGAACAGGTGAGTCCTAGAGACAGGAACAGGGAGTCCTAGGAACAGTGAGCGACTGCTCATGGGTTTGTGGTTCTTCTGGGGAGGATGAAAATATTTTGGAACTAGGTAGAGATGATGGTTGCACAACATAGCAAATGTCCAAATGTCCCTGAATTAAACATTTTAAAATGGTTCATTAAAAAAAAAAAAAAAAAGTAAATAAAATGGTTCATTTTAGGTTATGTGACTGCCACCTCAATTTAAAAAAAAACAACAAAACTTAAACAATTAAAATGAAAACCTTTCCCATTGCCTACAAACCTGGCAGCACTCTGGTGCTCACACATATCATCGGTGACCCCAGGTTCCTGACATGAGGTGACCGGCAAGGCTGTGGGCAGTGGGGCCACGAGGCAGCCACACCTAGAGGCCCCCCCACTTTACTGAGAATCCAGGGAATCGGGGAGGCCTCGAGGTATAGCGTTTGTGAGCGAATGGGGGCTATTGTGAGGTAGGTGATCTCCAGCGTGGGCCCCCTTGGTACCCCAGCATCCCTTTCTACTCTCACCCAGGCTCCCATGGTGCCCCCCAGGGGGTGGGGCTCTGCCTCCACATCTCCCCCGGGGACCACCTCCCTCCCCAGCCTCAGCTTTCCCACCCTCCCCTGAGCTCCTGAAGCAACTGTCGCCTCTCCCTTGGTGTTTACTCTCCCCACGTGGGGACAGAGGTCAGGCCTATGAAGCCCTGCCATTGCTGTGGTTCAAAAAACTCAACATCAGCTGTACTTTGCATTTGCTCTGCAAGGAAGTGAATGCATTGTACGCATTTATTTTACCTTTGGCACTCGGTCAATATTCACTAAGCGTTGCAGTGCAAACGCGGGCCTTCTGGTGTGGCTTCCTCAAATCTGACCCCCAAGGTTTTGTCCTGGGCTTGGCACTGGTGATTTGGCCTGGGTCTGGATTGATGGGGACAGCACCTTTAGCAGGGAAAACGTTCGCCAGCAGGGCCGTGACAAGGAAGGTGGGGCAGGGAGGCTCCCTGGAGCCGGGGATGTGGACAGTGGGGGAGGCCTGCAGCTGTGGGCTGCCAGAGCACCCCCGTCCTCCCCCACCGTAAGCCTTTCCTGGCAATGCCAGGCCAGGACAGCCCCCCAAAGAAAAATGCTGTTTTCCAGGAAGGCTGAGTGCCAAAGGCCCTGTCCTGGTCTTCCTGAGCTGCTGTGGAAGTTTCCCAAAGTTCGCTCTCCAGGTTCTTATCTATGCTTCCTAAGAAGTCGAGATTTTGGGTTTGGGGAAATTAGGCCTCAGGGTAAAACTAACAGGAAGGTGCGACCTGGCGGAAGGGGGCACTTCCAGAGCATTAAAATGGTACTCTCCTCCCCCGACATATTCTGACTTTCAGTGGTTTTGAAATTGCTTTTCCATTTAGAAGGAAAGCCCTTTGGTTTCCATCTGAAAATAATGCTGACAGTTCATCCCGTGAGCCGAAGGGCTAAGGCAGGCAACTCGTGGCGCTCTTTGGCTCTGATGTGAGTGGTGGGGGCTGGGAGAGGACAGACAGGCAGAATGAACAGAGAAAGGCAACACACCGGCTGTCCCTGGGAGGAGGGGGTGCACCCTGGGAGAGAGCCATGGGGTGCCAAGAGACGAGGAGATGGGTTGACTCAGGAGGAAGGAGACAGAACAAAGAAAGTGAGCACCCACACAGAGAGAAAGGGAAAGAATGGAGGATGGGGAGAGGGGCAAGAGCACAGAGAGACCGAACCCCACCCCCTTCCCATCCTCCGCCCTCCAGACACTGCCCGGCTTTCTCAGGCTTCCCTCTCACATATGGGCCTAATTCAGGTAGAGTGAACTCTTGCATTGCTCTAGTTAAAAATTATTGCTTCATATAATGAAATCTTTGTCATTGGAAACTGAAAAAAAAAAAAAAAAAGCACTTCAGGAGGTAACTTATGGGCAGCGTGGTGATGGAAATGAATTCATCATCCCATATTCCCGCATCAGAGCGGGAGGGCAGGCTTGATTCATAACTGGGCCCTGCCTAAGCTGGTCCCTGCAGCAGGGTGGCAGGGGGCGGCGGCAGGGGGCGGTGGCAGGGGGCGGCGGCGGGGTGGTATGTGTGCTCACTGGCACACTCTGCCAGCTTTCCCGAGGCCTTGCCTGAGCTTCAGCATTCCAGGGCTGTGCAGAGACTGCTTCTGCAGAGAAAATCCTTTAATAGCCCTATGATACTGGCTCTCTTTTTCCCTGAAGACCTAAACCTCACACCCACACAAAAATCTCCCAGACAAAGCAACCTGAACTGCGTGGAAAGCAATATGGCCATGAATCTCCCTCTGAATGTGGTGCTTTTTATCAGAGAAGCACGATGTGCTTCTGATTTCATGTTTCATTGATCCCCTGGCCTCCATGCTGGGCAGTTAAAGGGAATGACTTGCTGAATCTATTTGGTAGAAGAGGACTTTAACCATGGCCCTGTCATCTGAGTGGTCGTAAAAGGAACCAGGAGCCCGGTGTCCAGTTCAGGGCTCCAGGCCTTGTCCTCCGACCTCCAAGCAGTAGGTCCCACTCTGGGACCCTGCATTCCTTCAGCTCTGTTTCAAGAGTTTGGACATGTGGAACCAGACCCTGGTTATTTTATGGGGCAATGCTATTTTTGATCTCCTGAGGCCTCAAGGTTGGTGAACAGAAGATGGGGTGAAAAAGAGGGGGAGGAAATCCTGAGCAGAGTTGGGGGTGAAGGATCTCAGACCTGGTGTGGGAGGCAAAGGCTAGTCAACCGGTTTGGAGACCCACCAGTCAGGGCTGCAGGGTCCATCTTGGACTCCTGTTGGGTGACCCTTGGTCAAGAAATGCAGATTTCTCCTGCATTTTTTTTCACAAGGAAATGGAACAGAAAAGCTGGAGAGAGAGGGATGTCCTGGCTGTGCAAGAGACAGCTTTGGCTGATGTTCAGACTCTGCCACCTTCATGCATTCCTTCCCCAAATATTTGCTAAATTCCTGCTGTGTGGGGGTGGTGACATAGGCACTGGGGATTCAGGAGAGGGGGACAGACATCGTCCACTCTCTCATGCTTTTACAATCTGTTTACGGGAGGGGACAGACAATAAATAAATGAATGAAGAAAGTTCAGGTAAGTGCCGTGAAGAAAATATGGCAGGATGAGGAGATGGAGAGGACCTGGGAACTCCTTTAGATTGAGGGTCAGGGGAGCTTCTCCCAGGAAGTGCCATCTGAACTGAGTCCCACAGACAGGAAGGGGCCAGCCATGTTGAAATCTAGGGGAGAGTATTCCAGAGCAGAGGCAAACTCCCTGAGGTGAGGATGGACAGACACAATTTGCCAACCTCCAGCAGCTGAATGTTCTTCCAGAACCAACATGGCAGACACTGGACATTGGTAGGCAGTAGAAGCCTACCCCAGGCTAGGAGTCAGTGGCCTGGGCAACTCGGGGTCTACCTGTCCTGGGACCAGGGCCTCAGGACCATGCCCAAGGCCCCTCACCTCTGTTTGGCTCAGTTTACGTGGAGAAGAGGAAAAATCATAGACCTTGGAGACAGACATACCCGATTTGGATCGTGGCTGGCTGCTTACAAGTTGTGGGTTTTGAGCAAGTCACTTGCTCAACCACTCTGAACCTCAGTTCCCTTATCTGTAAATTGGGAGGTTAAGTACCTCTTGGCCTTGTGGTATGGATTAGAAACGATGGATGCAAAGGACTTAACACAGCTCCTGGCGCCCAGGCACTGGTAGCTATTGCCCTGGTTTTCTCATTCCTGTCTCCCTCCACGCTGACTTCTGTTGCCTGAGGCCATGGCCTTGACCTGTGCCAGCCCCTCAGCCCACAGCCAAGCCCGGGTGTCATCACTCATCCCTGCAGGTGCTCCCAGCCACCGGGCTCTCTAGAACTCAGGACTGCCTGTTTCCTCAGGATTGCAGGGGATGCTCCTTCTGAAACTGGGGCTTTTGGTGCCCTTGTTTCTGGCCTGGATCATGTCGGCCCCTTCTCAGTGCCCAGTGGGCGCTCTCCTCCTCCTGATGTAGACTCTCCCACCCCACCCCACCCCACCGCCCAGGTGGAGGCCTCGGCCAGGCCCAGAGTTTGCCCAGGAGGAAAAGCTCCTTTGCACAAAGACAGAGCCAAGGGGTGGGGGGGGGGTTCCCTGCTCTGCCTCCTACCGGCTGTGTGAACTTGACTGATGACTGACCCTGTCTGAGCCCAAATTTTCCCCTTCCATAAAATAATGACACTTTCTGAGTAAGAAAATTATTATTTTAACCCAACCTGCCTCAGAGTTTTACTTAGGAAAGGAACCATCTTCATTTAGGAAAAATGCACAGCAAGGGCATTTGGGGGTGGGGAGGAGTCATCCCAGCCTGGATAAGAAGATACCAAGAATTAGGAGTGGGGTGGGGGGCAGGCTTAGGGAGAGAGGCTGGAACAACATGGAACTGAAGCTGAAGGGGAGAGAACAGCCAAGGGACTGCTTAAGAACATCAAAACCCACTTTTTATATTCTCTGCAGCTTGGAGTGAGCGGCACGCCTTTTGCTGTTGTTCCTGAATCTTCAGAAAATCTCCATATCCAACTTCCATCCTGACTGCATGCACAGGCTTGGCTGATAGGGGAAAAGGGTCAGCTCACTGCTGGGTCAGTGCTGGGGAGAAGTCATAGGCTGAGCCACAAAATGCAGAGAGAAGGACCATTCTGCAGAAGCCAGAAAACAGAGCCAGAGGAGGCCAAAAGAAACACGAATCTCCAGGAATTCCCAAGTCTTGGGGAGGGGCTTCAAGGGTCAAGCCGATCAGGTCTGGATCTTTAGGGACAAGTGACCCTGGCTGACCCCAGAGTTCCTCCACTTTTTAAGTCTTTGGGGCAGATGCAATGGCATTTGCAGGGATTTGTATTTAAAGGCCTCCTTCCGAGGGCACTTTCACAGACATTGCGGGGGTGCTGAGCGCCTTGGTGATCTGCCCCATGTGGTGTTGGCGGGAGAGAGGGTTCTGGAGATTTGCTCTGTGTGTCTGTGCAGGAGAGCGGGGGCGAGGGGGGCGGCTTCTGCAGAGCGTGGGGATGCCTGGCACATTCTTTAATGCCTTCTGACAGCTCAGTGCCCCCACTGCAGCCCGTGAGTGTCAGACAAAGCCTCAGAAAACAAACAGCACACGCTGAAGCGATTTCTGCTCATGTCTGCTCCGCGTGCTGGCACGCACTCCTGACCGGCCGGTTATCTGAGCAAGCGAGAGCTGCCAAGGAATTCCCTCCTGTCCGAATGCTTGTGAGGCAGGGCCCCACGGCAGAGTGGAGGGAGGCAGCCGGTTCTCCAGCCTGCGGGGAGGCCCCTCACCTCCCAGCTACTGTGTGGGGTGCGCCCTCAGGGGTGGGATGCTGGGAGGGAGAGGGGAGTGAGGCTCTTCTTGGACCCCAAAATACTCAGGTTTGGGACTAGGAAGGAGGCCAAATGCTCAGACCTGTCCTTGGTCATGTTGGTGGCCACTGAGCCTCCAGGAGATCTCATTTGGTCTAAACATGGGGACAGAGGAGAGGAAAGGAAAGCTTGACATAGAGGCAGAAAGAGATAAGGAGACAGCTGGAGGAAGGGGAGGCGAGGCGGGATCTTAGAGTGCCCGTGAAGCCCGGCAGAGAAGAAACATCAAATCTTGCTATTTGGTTGAAAATAAACTGCCTGACCCTGAGCCCCCATTGCTGCTTGGTCATTATCGGGAGTCCCCTTTCATGACATGGCACAAGAAGCTGGGGGTTTGGAGGGGCAGAACTCGGGGGCAGAACTCACGGGGAGGCTCGCCTTCTAGGTCATGGCTCAAAGCCCTGGGGGTAGCTGGGTCGCCCTGCCCCCACTGAGGATGACCCACTCGTCCCAGTTCTAACACTAGAAGTCTGCAAGCCAGAGAACCCCCTCAGTTCTGGACAAACCCGGATCCCCCTCTAGGCGCACCAGGTGGATTGTCCAAGTAGCCTTTATACCCAGCCTGCCCCTTGAGCCTTCCCAAAGGTGCAAGCACACAAAACAGAGAGGGAAGGGGTGGTGGTGGGGAATACAGCATAAGTTAAAATCTCAGTGCCATAGTCTTCACATGAATCACTTCAAACGGCTCAGGTGAAGGGGGGTTGGTGCAAGTTTGTGTTGCCAAAAGAAGGCTTTTCCCTGGACATTTGGGAGCACATATCCTTAACAGCGCTGAGGAAAGGGTCTCCAGGTCCCCAGGCTCCTTCCTCAGCTCCTTCACCTGCTCACGGCATTTCCTCACTCCAGAGAGGCTCCCACGCCCTGCCGCCTGTCCTGACGGGAAGGGTTTCCTCCACGTGGATGTGATGTTTTACATTTTCTGAAAATCAAGACCAGGGGCCTCGGACATCAGTGTTTGTTGCCGAATACAGAAATAGCCCATGATTTAAGACAGTTCTGGGCAAGATGCAAAAGCCAGCCTGGTGAGAATCCACAGCAGGGGAACTGCCGATAATTGGTCGAGGGGCCAGCCCAGAGCTCGCCTTTTTTACTGACTGCAGAAGAGACCTAAGTGGGGGGTGGGAGGGAGAAGAAGATGGAGGAGGGGCTGTTTAACCCACTTAAGAGAACAAATCGCTTTTAAGCACTTTAGACCTGTCGTTTACACGTAGCCAATTGATGTGCTAATTCCACCTCATTCTTCATTGTTGCACTGAAGGAAAGCACTAAAGCTCCCTTCTTGCCAATAACCTGTTTCAAGTTACCATGTGTCCTCAATAGGAATAAAACTGCGTTTCTGTAAAAACAGTGTTTGATTTCTTTCAGAACAGCTTGTATTGAGCGTTTTTATAAATTCTGCTTATTTCTAGTTAGTTGACACGAAGCAGGTTTCTAAGAATTGAGACTTGCCATCCACATCGGCACCACATCCCCTTCTGATTCCCTGCACCAGCGGCAAGGTGAGGGCCATCTGGCTGGGAGGTGGGCTGGCATCACTGTCATAAGGTTAGGGACATGTCAGAACATCTATAGCTTCATGAGTCCCAGGCCTCAAACGTGTCACCCAAGAAATGATGTAGGTCCATCATGAGCTCCCCAGCTGGGAGTACACACTCCATGCTTTCCCACTGAGGAAATTGCCTTCCTTTTATTTGTCAGATCTCAACTCTGCTGCCTCACATGGCAGACCCTTTCATTTTAGACTCACAGGGGCTGGGGACCCAGGTTCTAGGTCCATTCTCCTTGGATCTCACCCTTCCCAGCTTTAGGTCTCAATTCCCTTTGCCTCACAGCCTCTACCTTGTGGTCTGAGGGAGCAGGTCCCATTTTCAGGCTTCCTTTTCCCTTCTGCTTCCTTTTGGTCAAAGCTGCCCTTTTTTGCACCTTCTCTAAATTAACCAAATGCCATTGTTTTTGGAGGTCTGGTCTGACCTGCTGACCTTTGCAAGGGGTGAATGCTCCAGAGCCAGAGGAAACTCACTCACGGCAAGCCCTGTTGACCCTATTTCATGAGCAAGAAATAAGTCTTTTGCTTGATTCTTTGTTCTAACCACTGAGATTTCGGTTTTGTTGGTTATCACAGCACAACCTCGTTCATTCTGACAGATGCTCTCTACCACATGCATTCATTCTTTCATTTACCATAAGTTGACTTACAGTTGCCATCCCAAGTCCCGAGGATACAGAAATGAATACAGCACAGTTCACTGCCTTTGAAGAGCTTGTTGTTTGGGAAGGGAGACAGGCCAATAGACAAACAATATGTTCCACTACCCTTCTACTTTATGCATATTTGTGAAATCAGCACTCTTTAGCACTTCTCTGACTGTATCTTAGTGATATCTGCACATCTTCCTTCCAGAGGGCCCAGAGTACAGGGATTGGTTAGATGATGATTGGCTATATAGTTGGATGGATGGATGGACAGATGTAATCAGGTGGAGGTGATCTGACTGAAGAAGCACCTTCTGGGGCCCATCCTCTACCCCTTCACTACACCATATCAAGCTCCATAGCCATGGGGACAGCAGTATGATCTTTCTCTGGCTCTCAGGAACTTGTAAGTCTGATATTCTTGATTCTAGAAATTTACTTGAGTGACAGCAATACATACTTCTCTCACTTATTCATTTCACAGAACTTTATTAAGCACATACTGTAGCCACCCTGCCTTTGAAGGGTCAGATTTGATCCTTGAACAGATAGAGCTAATTTTTGGCTTCTAAATGCCTTCCTATAAGAGTCCTTATAACCCAAACCCCTGTATCCCACATCTCTCTCCTCCACTTTCTGCTGCCACTGTCTAATAAGAAATTTGGGGGTAATTCCAGGGAGAGTTGAATTTGCCTTCTTTACAAAGTTGAGTATACTAGGGAGCATAAGTGTTTTAGGCTATACTGGCATATAAACATGTTTTGTTGAATAGAATCTTAGACAGATTACTATAAGAATGTGTTCTACAGTAGACTAAAAGGCTGAGAACTTTTTGGGACAGTCTGGTGGAGCAATTTCAAGCAGGGCTAAATAGTGAGGTCAAAGTCATGGTCATCATTTCTACTTTTTCAACATCCTTGTCTCATGGTCTTTACCTCATGTTCTCCTCTGATCTGGCCTGGATACTGGAAAGAACACAGGACCAGGGATCAGGAAACCTGGGTTCATCCAGGATCCACCAGTAACTAGCTGGCTATGTCATTTCATGCCCCCTGACCTTGGTCTTCTCTTCTGTAAGAAGCTAGAGTCATACTTGATGTCCTCTAATACCCTTGCCAGGTCTAGCACTCTGAATTTCTGTGACTTACATACCAGGGTAACATTTTCATTTCAAATTAAATATTATTTATGATAAATTGAATGGTAAAACAATCATGGGATTGAAAACTCATAATCATATGAAAATATATACAGTAAAAAGTCTCATTCTACTCTGTTCCCATCCATCTCATTGCTCCTCTTCCTCACAAGAACTGAGAAGGGTCTAAGGTTTCACTCTGCTTGTTAGCTAACAAGTTAGCCTGCCATTGTTTCATGGATACCAGCAGAAGGCACAAGACAATTAGATCAGAGACAAAGGACTTCATTACTCGTGGCACAGCGATTAGCATGAGGTTGAAGTTCACATCGGTTCCCTGTGCTCTTCAGGTTCCATGGGGGCAATGCGAGGTGGTCCACTGCACACTCGGTGGGTTTGCATCACAGCTAAGGAATCTCAAGCTTAGAAAACCCAATCTTTTATATTGGGCTGAGAACAAACCTGCCAATCTTTGCCCTGGAGGGAGACATTATTTTACTGGACAGTAAACAAACCAGCCCTCTGCTCCAGAGGCTGTTTCTATACAAATATCCTTGAAAAGATAATCTAGAACAAACGCTGTCAGGGCCTGTGCTCAGAAGATGGCAGAAATTTGTCACCTACCACCCCCACACCTACTCACCTAGGTAACTGCTTTTATTAGTTTCTTGTGTCTCTTTCTAGTGTTTCTATACTCAACTATAAGCAAATATGAATATATATTTTAATTTTACCATCTTTGTTATATAAGAGCAGAACATTTTTATGCACTTTGCTTTTTTTTTGTTTTTTTTTTACAATATAAGTTTTTCTCATTCTTGTTTACTGCTGCAGAGTATCCAATGTATGGACATACCATAGTTTATTTAGCCAGTCCCTTAAGCATGGACACTTTTTGCTATTTCAAACAATGCTGTAACAGATGTTCTTGAACATGTAACAGTTAGAATGAAGAGGGATTGCTGCATCAAATAGTAATTGAATTTGTAATTTAGTTAGATATTGCTAAATTGCCCTGTTGTGCTGTTTTGTGCTTCCACCAGCTCTGCCAATATTCTCAGTCAGGGGCAAGGGTGATCCTCTCAAGAATGGGAAACAAGCAGGAAGCCCACCAGAGGCAAAATAGGAAGGAGCAAATTCCATCTCCCTCCTCCAACCACGCAGGCTTCTTCTAGCGCCCCCTATTGGCAGAGTCTAAAAGGGAGCAGTGGGCCAAGCAGAAACCAGTTTGCAAAAGGGTGGATGCGGAGCTGAAAACCAATAACTTAATAGCCTGAAAGGTGAAAAATGGCATCTCAGTGGAGCTTTTCTCTTATTCTGACTGAGATGGACCATTTCTTTATATGTTTGGGGCCATTTATATTCCTTTTCTGTGAAATTGCTCCTCTGGCCATTTTTCTATTGGGTTGTTGATCTTTTTCAGCAACGTTTCAGTGCAAGTAAGTGCATAAGCACACACCCCTAACCAGAGCATGCCCATGTTGAAAGAGGGAAAGGAACCCAGTGGAATGAAGTTCTGTTGGGGAAACTCCATATGCAGCAGCACCCAGCCTGGGGGCCCCTTAGGCCTCCACGTGACTTTCACGACACTCTCTCAGCTCAAGCCTCTATTCCTTGTGTCACTCAGGCCCTGACCTTGGAACTCGCTGCAGCAGCCTCCCCCTGGAGTGGCCCTCTCTCCGTCTCTGACGGTGGTTAGACAGTCGTTTGCACATCTGTGTCTCCTTGTGAGCCCTTCGGGAGACACATTCTGGATCCTTATTTGTGCCCAAAGTACAGGTGGTCTCTGCCAATGCCACTTCCCCAACTGACTCACCCAAGGTCGGAAATTCTGTCATAGGACAGTTTTCTCAAAACCTGGAAAGTACTGGAGAGTTTTACTCAAATTCAGGGCATGTGGCATTGGATGTGAAACACCCTTTCCAAGAGGGGAACTGGAACCTGCGTAAAATGGTTAAAACGTGCCACAAGTTGGGAAACCCCTCCCCTACTATCAGCTGAGAACCAGAAAGGAAGCAGAAAAGCCCTGGAGCCTCCCAGAAGCCCAGGTACTGAAGATCACGTGCTTTACTCTCAGCTGAGCTACCCGGGCCTCCATTCACAGCCTGCTCACTCATTCCATAAACATGGGGAGTGAATTTAAGAAGAAAAGTGACGTGGAGTTTGCTTTTACTAGAAACATCTACCACTTTTGAGTGCCTACCACTGTCAGCCCTGGTGGTAGCTGCTTTGCATGTTTAATTTCTAATGCCTATAACAACCTGGCAAGGCAGGGTGATTATCCCCATTTCACAGATGAGAAATGGAGGCCCAGAGAGATGGGGCCACTTGCCGCAGGGCACAAGTGTACGAGGGGGTTTGGAGAGTGTCCCAAGGAAGGGGTGGTTCATGCTCAGTGAGCTCAGCTGGGCTGCAGGGGTTCAGGGGAGGAGGAGACTTCAGCTCAAGGAGACTTCTGGAAGGCAGTGGGGCTTTAGCTGGGCCTGGAAGGATGAAGAGGATCTGGGCAGTCAGGTGAGAAGATGAGAGGAAAGTGGTGTTCCAGGCAGGCGTGCCCACTGGGGTCAGGGAGCTCGGTGGTCCCTGGTCGGGTGGGAACTTTGACTCCAGCAGGCACTTACCATGCCCACCTCTAAGGGGATAGGATGGTGCCTGCCCATTGGGAGAGTTCCTGGACTGGCTGAATTAATGTGTGTGAGGACCCTGGCCTGGGACACTGTGGGGTCAGAAGAGGGAACAGGGGGCCTTGTCCTCCTGCCCTAGTGCTGACTAAAGGCAGGGCCCAGTGGGCCAGGGCTGTGGCGGGTCTGGAGCCTTCCGGAGGAGCTTTCCCATCCCGGGGATCCCTGACGTCCTCACCACCTCTCCTGCTGCAACCCTGGGCCTGAGGTTGGTGAGAGTTATTTTACTTTCTGAGAGCAGAAGTAATATATGTTTCCTATACAAAATACAGAAAACAAAGAAATCACAAAGAATAAAACTGAAAAAAATATCCCACCAACCCAACACCCAGAGGCTCCACTCGTTATTCTTGGGTAGAGAGACTTAGCCCTGCTGTTAGCTCTTAGCTGGCAAAGGCCTCACGACAGCGCGGTGAAGAGGGTGCTTTATTCCCACTGCACGGGTGAGGAGGCTGAGGCTTTGAGAGAGTAAGTTAAGTTCCCCAGGCTATCTGAATATGCTGTTTTCGGTTATATTCATGCATGGATGGATGTACATATCTCTTATAAATAATCCTTTATTGTATATTGTATTTTGCTTCCTTATTTGACAATATCATTAAATATTGTTTTATAACACAAGTTTTAATGTCAGCATTTGGATGCATAATGATTTATTTAACCAATTTCCTTTCACTGTTTCTAACTTTCTCTGAACTAGGCAGAGCGGCTGCAAGCACCCTTTTAGCCATCCTGTGTGCTCCCAGGAATACTGCTTTATGGTAAACCTGTAGATGAGGAATTGCTGGTTCAAGCTGCCAAACTGCCTACCAAGAGTTTGTACCTACTTATCCCCCTCCTACTGTGGAAATAATTGTCTTACTACATCCTCACCAGTGCTGGATTTAGCATTTCAAAAAAAGCTTCCCTGACTGTGACAATTGAAAAACAGGGACTGGCTTTAATTTGCATTTCTTCCATTCTGCGTGTGGTGGGGCATTTCTCTCAGGTGCTTTGTGTCTGCTGGTCCCCTCTTAGAACCTCCTTTTGAGTCCCTGTCTATTTCCAGTTTGGAAGGAGCAAAGTGGTGACATCCCCAACACCCTTCCTGGGTCAGCAGGAGACACCCAGGCTTGTCCCTCTCCTTCCAGGTCCCTTGGGGTTTCCAGGAACCCCAAGGAAACTCCCTAACTAGGGCCCCAAGTGAAACTGCTTCCCGGTTAGAGGTTTTTTCTTTAATACAGATGAAAGAAATTCACTGCTTCTTTTTGGGGTTTGTCCATTAGTTTCACCAGGTACATATAAGCATCCACTACATATTCTCCTATAGAGAAGGAAAAAGAAAAGAAAGAGAAAAAAAAAAAAGAAAAAGAAAAAGTACATTGCAAGTCATCCCATCTTGTAATATTCCTTGTTCAATGGACAGCAATGTGTAGTGGTGAAGAATCAGCTTTACCACTTACCATCTAGCAAGGCAAGTAATTTAAGTACTCACTTTTAAAATGTGGATAATAAAAATTCCTGAATCACAAGGAAGGTGGTTATCTCAGTTAAGGGGGATTCCATTCCTCCAATTTGTTCAGGCCAAAAACCTTGTAGCTCTTCTTGACCCATCTCCTTATTCAATCCATTAGCAAATCTTGGCAGCTTTGCCTTCAAATATATATCAAAATAGGCCCAGGATCTGACTGCTTCTCACCATCTCCACTGCTTCCTCTCTAGTCCAAGCCACCACCGTCTCTCGCCCTTATTACTGTATTAGCTTCTTAATAGGCTCCCCATTTCTACCCTTGGCCTCCGGTAGTCCTACTTTCCACACAGGAGTCAGAGTGATCCTTGTTGAAACGTGTAAAGTTTTAACTCAGTTTCTTTGGTTCTTTGGTCACGTGCTCTGGAGGAAGTCAGTTTCCATGTCATGAGGACACTGAGGCAGCCCGTGGAGAGGCCTGTGTGATGAGGTTCCAAGTGAGGTCTCCTGCCAACACCCATGAGAGGGGGCCGCCTGGGAGCCAGGTCCTCCAGCCCCAGGCAAGCCTTCCCATGACCGCAGCCCCTGGCAACATCCTACAAAGAAGGCCCTGAGCCAGAACCTCCCAGCTCAACTGGTCCTGGATTCCTGAACCAAACAAATGGTGCGATAATAAATGTTTGGGGATAACTTGTTACCCAAACACTGATAACTAATACAGATTTTTTGGTACCTCGAAGTGGGGTGCTGCCACAATAAATACCTAAAAATCTGGGTGTGGCTTTGGAACTGGGGAGTGAGTGGAAACTAGGAGAACATCAAGGAGGGTGTTAGTGAAAGCCTGAATTGCCATATCCAGACTGTCAGTAGAGGTCTGGCTGTTGAAGAGGCTGCTAGGGTGGGCTTAGAGGGAGATAAGAAACACCTGTAGTTCTGTGGCAAGCAGAAAATGTACCTAATGGACTGGGTGGTCCAGATAAGGATTTTTCCACCCCAAAGTATTAGGGATTTTGCCTGGTTTCTTCTTGCTACTAATAGTAAAATGCAACAATAGAAA
>JAQZBX010059810.1:0-17442 GCA_029593785.1 Cabassous unicinctus
GTTGCAGTTTTTAGGAAGAGAGAGCTCATATCTGTCTTGTTTACTATATCACAACATCACTTAACATAATGCCTGGCACATAAAAGCACTTAATATTTGTTGAAAAAATGAATATCATTAAATTGAAGTTAACACATAAACAAACTGTATAATTGTTGAAAAGGTGGTGGCAGAGTAGCCAGTACACATCTGATGTATAATCCTGCTTCAACCACTTACTGGGTGACCTTACATTTCAAACATTCAAATTCTTTATCTTAGCCATCACCTGCTTGCTCTGTTTTCCTTAGTTGCTGGGAGAGAAAAATAGCCGATTTTTCAATTCTAAACTGCACATTTTTTTCACTTTAACATTTTTTAAATCAAGAAGAGTGAGTATCAAAAGAAACTCGCCATTCCCCAAATTAAGAAAGAAAAAAAAATTAAAGACATTAGCAATTAAAGGCAATACATGCTCCTGAGACAGGATCAAACAAGGGAGGAGAGAAGTCTCAAAAATACATAACTAGGACAAATGAAAAGTTGGAATATAGACTGTAAGCATTATATCAATGCTCAATTTGTTGGACTTGACAACTGCACTTAAGGTGGTTCCCTAAGTGAGTATCTTTTCTCTTAGGAAATGTATATGACAGTCTTAAGTGTTCAAAGAGATGATGTAAACAGCCTACACTCAAGTGTTCATAAAATGGATGGATGGATGGATGGATGGATGGGATGGAGAGAACAATGAAAAATGTGACAAACGTTAAAAGTAGTATATCTGGTTGTGGGGGGATAGGGGTTTGTTGAAGTTCTATGTATGGGGTTTATTTTAGGTCCTGTAAGTTTGAAAGTATTTAAAAATGAAAAGTTTAAAAATAAATATAAATTTTATTAAAAAGAACCTTGCCAGCCATTATACAGAATGTTATATACCTTGTCACTGCCAATCCAAGTGTGAACGTAGACAAGACCAAGAATATATCTATTTTTCTCTCAAAGCATTGATGCAACCATATATGTTTTAAGTTGAATTTTAACTTAATTTTAAATCCCTAATTACCTCCTGAAATGTCTTTTATAAAGATCACTGTAATGAAGCATTGAAACAAAAAGTTATTATATATGCAGAACTTCCTGTGACATTTCAGGATATGCAATTCAAAGAAGTAGAAATCCCTCCATCCCATCCAAACAAAAATCACAGGCAAGACCACAGAATTTTCAACTCTATGGAGGGCTGATTTACATACAGCGAAGGTCTACCACATGATAATTCTGAGCAGGTAACAAATCCTTGTCTGTCAAAAGCCTTCTGGATGACTTTCAAAAGAAGCTATTTAACTTCTTGTGATATGTAATATAATTAGTAATGCAACAAAGCCAAAAATTTAATTAAATAGGAAATGGAACCCAAGCCACAGTAATTCTTGGATGTGCCTCCGAACTTTGCTATCAATCCTAAAAGTGGGAGAGGTCAAGAGCAGCGGCATGTGACTTATGCTGCCAATGGGCAAAAGTAGATCAGAATAATTCTTAGAATGTCCCCCTCCAAAAAAAAAAGTGTGGTTTGTTTTTTTTTTTTGCCAAAAAGAGAAAAGTTGCTATTAAATCCAAGAATATATAGTAATATACATGAACATGCATTGCAAATAAAGTGCTATCCAAGCTGGTAATTTTTAAAGGTGTCGGGTTTGTGCAGTGTACAAAAAAAGAAGTGTTTTACATAATAAAGCTTTACCCAAAGATCATTTATAAAGTCAATACTTGAAAATGAGAAGATGAAATAGGAATCCAATGTCACTGTATTTTTCTAGAGAAAATTAAATGCTCCCCTAACTTTTAGCAGGCAAGAAGACTTGCCCAAACTAAGTCCAATTCCTCTGCCCTGTTCTTACTTTCAGCACCACCCAAATAATCCACAACATTGCTGTATGTTCAATTCTTCAAAATATTCTCCTAGGAAAACTATTCTAATACCTCACTATCATTACCGTCTGAAAGTTCTTCCTTATGCCTGTCTCCATTTTTTCAATTATTTGTTATACTTAAAGTAATATTTTCTTTGGTTTTGTTTTTTGTGGATAAACTGATTAAAGCTAAACCAATACCCTACTCAAATTGGCCTTCAAAACCAAAGAAGGATGCGTGGTTTCACTTATTTTTCTACAAGTATAGTTCCAGATTTCTATCATCTAATTTAACTTGCCCACCTGGTGACTAAAACTATGTATTCAATGTGGCAGGTTGGTGGTGCTGATTACTACTTTGACTAGAACAACAGCTGACTCATACTTTTGACTATGTAGTACCATGCTTTTTAGGTTCTGTACGGTTTTGTTTTGTTTGTTTTTTTTCAGGAGGTACCAGGGATTTGAAGCCAGGACCTCATACATGGGAAGCAGGCGCTCAACCACTGAGCTATATCCGCTCCCCATACCATGCTTTTTTTTTTTTTTTAAAAGACAGAAGTTTTTATTGTGGCAACGGGTATATCACATAAAATTCACCATTTTAGTCATTTTTCAGTGTATAATTCAGTGGAGCTAATTACATTTTCCATGTTGTACTACCATCCCAACTACCCATTATCAGAACTTTGTCATTACCCAAAACAGAAACTTCTGAACCAATTACACAATAGATCTGCATTCCCCCTTCACTCCACCCTTGATAACTTTTTTTAAAAATAATTTTTAAAAATTTTTTAAAAGATACTTAGATTACATAAATGTTACACAAAAAGTGTAGGGATTCCCATGTGCCCCACCTCCCACTCTTCCCACTACCTCCCACATAAACATCCTTCATCAGAGTGGCACATCACCTGCAATAGATACACACATCTTGTGGCTTTGCCACTAAGCATGGACCATAGTTCACATTGTAGACCACACTCTCTCCCACACAGTTCTGCATGTTATATGATTATATAAAATGGCCCATATCTGTCACTGCAATGTCACTCAGGATAATTCCCAAGTCCCGAAAAAGCCCCTGTATTACAACTGCTTTTCCCTCTCCCTGCCCCCAAAGCATCTAGTGGCCACTGGCTCCACATTAATGTTGTAATTACTTCCATTGCGTGAATCACAATACGTCTGTAACAGAACACCAGTAAGTCCACTCTAGTCCATAGCTCTTCCCCCAATCCTGAGGAGTCTGAGATGGTGATGTCCACTCCACCTCCAAGTGAGAGGGGACTTACATCCCATGGATAAGATGGATGGGATTATTCTGCCTGCAGCTGCAGACTCTCTCCATTCCCTGGGATGGCCATTGTCCATCATCATGCCCCCACCAGGTGTCCAGGGTGAGTCCACTGAGCTATAGAATAGGACTTGCAGCTCCACCGAGATTCTGGGCCCAACTGGCACATGGACAGCCCAAAGACTCCGGTCTCTGGAAGTACACCTACAAACTCTGCCACCACATATAGGTTTGAATAGAAGGGACATATGGACCATGTGCAGGGAAGACATATTTGGGTCCAACTATGTCACCCTCAGAAGCAAAGATTCCAAAGTAGGGCTCACTGATAAGGCACCAAACTCTGGGGCTATCCACCCTGATATAGGACCTGGGTGTCTCCAGAGCCCTCAGGAGCCCCCATACCATGCTTTTTAAACAGATAGAGTCGTCTATCTCTATACTCTCCTTACAAATGACCACTGGAAAACCACACAGTATATCTCTTCAGACTTCTTTCTCTGATTCAGTATCTTGCCTCTATGATGAGGGATTTCTAAGTTATACCATAAACAAATTCTAATGGTTGACCTAAAAAGACCACTTAGGTAAATCACAAGACTTTTCTACAAAATGGAAGGTAGAATATAATGTAGAACTATGGCAAATAGGTAGAAACAGCCAATTTGATGAAACACTTCTAACAACCAGTAGCTTGCAACATTCTACAGAATTCCAGTATTTGGTAGACATTTAGATTACAATACCTGGAAAGTACACAATTCTTATAAACTTGATTCAGACTGGGATAACCAAAATGCTGTGGTAAGACTGATATCAACTTTAGATGAATTACTGTCTTTAAAAACATACCTTTATATACTATCATCACAAATATAATAAAAATTAATCCTACATGAAGGACATTGGGAAGAGATGGGATGAGAGTAACCAATTTCCAGCACTATGCTAGATACTTCTACACAATTTATCTCATTTAATTGCCAATCAAGTGAGGTCAACGTTATTACTATTACACAGATGAGAAAACTGAGGCTAACATCTCTTAAGTGACTCTGCCAGAACTCAAATCCACATGTGCCTGACTATGCCAATACCTGAAATGTGATCATAATGAACACCTACATTCCGGAAAATATTTTATTCCCATGTAAAAGTTCTTGTTTCCAAAGATGCTCGCAACAATACATCCCACCCACTTTGCTCTTCTGCAATGTTATCTTGCTACTCCCCCATCAAGAAGTGAAAACTATTTCCCCTCCCCCTTGATCAAGCCTGGTTCTGTGACCACTTTTGATCAACAGAATGGACAGAAGTAACTTTGGGTAACTCCAGAATCTGGGCCTTAAAATAGATGCAGCTTCTACCTTTGTCTTCTGAGATCCAGCTACAATGCTGTGGAGGAAGTCCTAGTAACTTCATGGAGAAGGCCACCACCTTGAGGAGAACCAAGGTCCCTGGTCCAACCCAGGCTGCACTCCCAGCTCGCAGCCTGCATCCACTGCCAGCCACGAACATGGGGCCACTTTGGATGGCCCCACCTTCCAGCACCCAGCAAGACCACACAAAGCAGAAGACTCATCCAGTCAACCCTCAAGTCATAGAAAGAATACATCACTGTGGTTCTAAGGCACTAAACACTGGGTGGTTTGTTACATAGCAAGAGATAAGTCAAACACCGTCCTCCTGAAATACGTATTTCAACAAGACCAGTGTCAGCACTTAAAAGACCAATAAAATCCCAAAATAACTGGTTTTTGTGACTACTGAAAATAAAGCTATGAGAAACTACAGTAAAGCCTAAGTTTTAAGAATTACTAAGTGTTACACTTAGTTTAGATTTTAAAAACCATCATCATTCAGAGATCCATGAAGTCACAATGAATCTTTATGGATAAAGTTAATATTAACTGAATAACTAAGTTTCAGAATAAGAAAAGAATACAGCATCCCTTGAAGTTTGAAAAAGAAAGGAAAATAGGGAACAGCCACTAAGAGTTTGGTTATACCAGAATAGAGCATCCAGATTGGATTTATTAGTTATGCATTATTGGTAACTGTTACATGAAAAACTAGCAGACAATAAAATATACAACCATAAATTATGCTAAACATAATATTTATCTTATTTAGAAACTTCTTCAAGGCAAACATCATTTTGATGAAGTATCAGTACACTGGACAAGCAGCAAAATATCCCAATTAAATAATTCCAGTTAACAGAAATCTGGATTATAGTCTATTACCTTACTTTAAATTTGCCACATAAAATTAAATATCTTCTTATATGAAGCAATCTGCTGAGTACACATAAATTTCAAGAAATATTTTTACATAACCTTTTAAGGATACAAAATACTAACATTACAAAAAATAAGAATGTAGTTTATTTATGAAAGATACCCATGAGCTCCAAAGAAATTACACTTTGATGTCATTGTCAAAGAGAATATTGGGGGAAGCGGGTGTGGCTCAATGGATAGAGCTCCCGTTTACCATATGGGAGGCCCAGGGTTCGCTTCCCGGGGCCTCCTTGTGAGGGCAGGCTGGCCTGCACGGCGCGATGGGCTGATGCAGCAGGACCTCACAGCAAGGGGGAGATGAGCAGACACGGAAGAAATACACAGCGAATGGACACAGTAAAACACAAGCAGCAACGGGGGGACAAATAAATAAATAAATAAATCTTAAAAAAAAAAAAAGAGAATATTGGGCTAGAATGACAACCGCTTTAAACTAACAAGACACTGACTCTCTTATGAATATAATCTGGCATAATACCTACTTTGATGCCATACTAAAAGAAAAATATGAAATCCACATAAATAAGTTATATAATATTCATAATTCTTAGAAAACAACTCTAAAATACCAAGGAATTTTTAAAATCATGTTTTACCAGACTACTTCCAACAAAGTCATTTTTATCCAGAGAAAAAGGATTCTGAAAAAACTAGAAGTTCAATGATTTACTTAATTTTAAAACCCAATTTTGTTTTAAGGCACACACTATCAAGACACTATACCTAGAAAAAAAAATGTATTTTGCTAAAAGAAATTTCCAGGGCACTTTACCATAGGGCAAGGTCCAACAATTTCTAAGTACTATATTTCTTTCTGGTTGCTAATGGAGAATATACATTCCAGACAGATTTTTCATTCTGTTAAGTGACCCCAGATACTCGGCCAACACTGAGGCTGCAACTCTGCCCAGACCATTGCACATTCACACAAAGTTGCTCTATGGCTGTAAAGGAGCCTTTAAAAAGAGAGAATGTGAATATAATGGGGAGAAAGGAATTGGGGAGAAAGAAAAGCCGCTTTGTGCCATATGAATTATTTATTCAGTCAAGCAATGAACTCACTATTTCTAACTCTAACAATCTATCACAGAACTCAAAAACTGATAGTTTAAAAATTAGCATTATTCAGCAAACTTCTGATTTTTTTCTATTTGAAAACATTTATAACACTGTAAATTCTATTTTGTCCAATAATTTGTATTTCTAATTTATAAATTTTATAAACCAGACCAAAAGAGTTAATTTTTAAAACTGACCCAAAAAATCTGCTACTTTGCTCACCGGCTATTAGGAATTGACACACGTCATTTTTGTTGTTGTTGTTGTTATTCTAAACTTAGAAAGAATAATTACAGAAATGTTCACTTAACATTGTATGCGTGTGTGTCTGTCTGTCTATCTGGATGTCTGTTTTATAACCAAAGACCTTAAACTGATTCAAGAAAATCTTGCTTCCCTGTTGATAGTAACATCGAGATTCATTTTACAGAAGCCTCTGGAAGCTAGCCTTGGTTCTTCATCGGTACAGCAGGCTAGAGTCAGATTTCTCCCACAACCATTAATGATGTTTGGTTGCTTAAATTATTAATAGAGATTAAGTCTCCTTTGAGTAAGGGCAGAGATAAGTTACTTGATTCTTGAAAAGATAAATAACCAGGTCTACTCTGCTCCCAAGTAGCCTTCTTTTCCTACATATTTGCAATGATGCAGATATTTTGTGCCCTTTCTCATTACAAAAAAAAAATTACTTTCAAAATAATGAAAAGATTTTGCCTTTTGGGAGAATGTCTACAACTTTTATTTTCTCTCTCTCTCTCTCTCCCTCCCTCCGTCTCCTCTCCCTTTGAAAAATTTGTCAACATAAAACCTACATGGAACACAACTTCTTTTGGAAAGTTATATAACTGGTTCCTTACATGTTCGCTCTCTATTTAAAATTATTTGAAAATCTGTAAGTCTCAAGAGAAGTGTCAAAAGATTGATTCTACTGGGCCCTCTTCTTCTTAAGATAAAAAAAACAAGAGAAAACCAAAGTCTGTTGCATTTGTCCTCACTTCCTCCCTCCTCTAGGTACATCTGATTCTCTCTGCTTCTGCTTTTCTCCTAGACAAATCACCTAATGAGATCTCAGCACTGACCCTCCTTGATTAAACTCATTTATTATAGCATGAGAATGAGCTGGGGAGCAGTGAGAATTTATCTGATTTTATGGAGAGGAAACTG
Source organism: Cabassous unicinctus (assembly GCA_029593785.1). NCBI lineage: Eukaryota > Metazoa > Chordata > Mammalia > Cingulata > Chlamyphoridae > Cabassous > Cabassous unicinctus. The sequence continues at coordinate 7,719 of JAQZBX010059810.1, forward strand.
AGGACCACCGTAAGTTACTAACCTAGACATCTACACCTGGTAGGAGGCACAGCAGAAACTAGAAACCATGTTTCTGGATACCATCTGGTGCTCTCTGCTATGTGTGCCTCCCCAAGGCCCCAAATGGAGAGTAGAAGATGATAAAGCCTTTTGGAAAGTACTTTAGCAGTAGGCACTGAGAGGCTTAAAAGGGTTTGCCCAATAAATTCACTTGTGAGACTCTCCTAGGATTGGGGAAAAAAACTGTCAGAAAAGCTTTTTATACAAATATTCATGTCAGTTATTTATAATAAAATTTAAAAAGTAAATGTCCAACAATAAGGGGAAATGATACATCCAGTCAAAAAACTATAATGGAAAAATCTGAAATGTTTATGAAAGTTTCATAGTAATCATAAGAGGCACTTTCCTATGTCAAGAAGGGGGCGGAGAGCGAGTTATAAAAATACACAAAGGTGTACAAACCAAGTGTTTCCATCAAACGATCTTACTTTATAGGGAGAATCACTATAGAGTGGGAATAAAACAAGTTCTCTAAACACCAAACGTAAAGGATATTCATATTATTTAAGACTCAAAGGTCTGATAACACTTATTTATTCTGTAATCTAAAGTGAAAGAAGGCTTGATAATTGGTATCATTGAACAGAATGGTTATACTTTTAAGAAAGAAACGGGAGTTTTGATGTGTACAAGTTGACAAGATTTATTAAGTTCCCTTTATACAATAAAAAAACCAGATAAAAGGCAGTGAAAAAGGTTTTTTTCCCCCAACAGGAATTTTTCCATTTAAGTTGATATTTTATTATTCTCTTCAATAACTGGTCTTTTCTTGACTTATCAAAACATAACAGATGAGAAGAACATTAGAAAGCCTTATCCACCTTCAAAAAGAGAAAACAATGGATACACAAAAATTCCATTGATATACATTTTTTTGCTGAAAGAAATATTACTCCCAAACTCATCTAACTTAAGATAAATTGTTAAGGGTTTAAACAATTTACCTTAATTTTTGAGGTTTGCTAAAAGACCTCAAAAAGGTACTGTTTCATTCAAATTTATAAATACTAAACTCACATCATTTTACCTTTATTTCAGGACTAAGGTTTCCATATGTCAACTCTTAATAGCCTCCTGCTATTAAGTCTCCCTAACTAGGATTCTGAAAACAAACTTTCCAGTTCCTAGAAATAACCCTGAAAGAATTGAAATTCCTAAGTTAGTAAGAAACTTCCCTTAATTTGTGCTTGTAGGGAAGCAAAGAACCTTTCACCCAAGGTACTGAATGGAGCTTTTCATCTTAAACAAAGTAGATGAGGTACAGCGAACAAACTGTAAAGGTAACTAGTAGGTTTTTTTGGTCATGTGGCCCCTACAACCTTCTTACATGTTAACAATGACTCTTCACACTTCTAACCAACCAAACCAGTAAGGAAATGGTAGCTTCTGCTTCAAACCAGCTCTACAATCTAAATCAAATCACATACCTTTTTGAGGTTCTCAGTTTCTATCTATAAAATGAACCACAGACCAAGATGGATTGCTGAGGTCCCTTTCCACTTTAAGAATCTATATTTTGTTCTCTCTCAGTCCTTCTCAAATCCTTCTCAAAGGTAGTGAGGCACTTAAGAGTCAGAGAAGCATCCTCACCTTTTTCTTTTTGCCTAGAAAAGTTTGCTAGGTTCCCCCAGCATTTTTGATCCTTTCCGTGGGATTTAAAGAAGCCACTTCCCCTTGCAGCACGATGATCCCTGTAAAAGAATGAGGCTCTCTAGGCTAACAGCTGCCTCCTGAGCATTCTTCTTTTAGATACTGGCTTCTAATTCCAATTGGGCAGCTCCCCTAGGTGCACTGCTTAGCCAAGATGAGCCTCATTACCCACAATGGGATTTCTCCCCCATAAAATGTGTTAGGTTTTTGTCTTGTCTTGTCTTTACATCTCTGTAGAAACATGAAGTCTTCTGGAAAGCAGTTTTGTACAGCTGGACAACCCATAGCACTTTAGCTCTATATTCACCATGTTAGATAAAGGCTTTGGCAAGTCTAAAGAAAAAAAATAATTTTAGGTTAATCGGTCTACCTTCCTGTCACTAAAACCAGTGTGAAAGTCTGAAAGATGCAATCAATGTTTGCATTTTAAACAGCTTTAATAGGAGTTATTAATTTACATAATAATAATAAAAAAAAAAACTTGTGGTCTTCTATTACAATGTAGGCTTTAATCTCCAGCTAAATGTAGTAATTTAAGTAGCCCTGTAAATGAAAAGACTAGTCAAGAAAAACGCTGAAAAATCAAAGAGATCAGTAAAATGCCTATATATTTGGGTATTCAGCAAGCTATTTTGGCTTTGACCACTCCCCCCCCCAACTCCCTACCCCCTCCCCAAATTGTTAAAATCAAAACAAGTTTTTTCTGGTAGAAAACATCTCCTTCCTTCTAGTCAAATCTTATCATCTAGACAAGTCCTTAAATATTTTAATTTTCTATTTCCTTCTATATCAAAAATTATTGACTATCCGCTCTTTATAATATTTTTCATCAATTTAAATTTCAAATTAGTATTTCTTGATTAAAATAAACCTATTAAAAGAGTATAAACTTTAATTTGTCAACTACTGATTCAGAAAAAACAAGAAAAAATAAATTAGTTAAACTCCCAACCATTCCACGACTCCAGCTCAATACATTCAAGATAACCCTGAACATGCTGAAATGCCCAAGTTAGCTTGAAATTTCCCACAATCCGTGCCTAAAGGGAGGGAAAGGTCTTTTCGCCCCAGACTCTGAATAGAGGTTTTCTTCTGAAACCAAGTGAACGAGGTACAACAAACTGTAAAGCTAACTAGTTCCTCTGTCATATGGTCCCCTACAACCTTCTTAAATTTTAACTATCAATAACTGTTTGCAGCTTCTAACCAACTATACCCAGTAAGGAAGTAGTAGCTTCTGCTGCTAAAACTCAAATGAGCCTACTTAAATTCCTAATTTTCAGATTATCAGAACCTAAACAAGAGGATTTAAAAGAATAATATTCAAGAATTTCCAATTTTCATTACTGTAAAATTAAGATACTAATTAAATATTACTATTTAATTATATTTATATTTAAGTATTTTAAGTATTTTTACTTGTTGATAAATTGTCAAAATCATCAGATTTACAAAAATCTACACAGAAAAATACACAAATAATCTTTTAATGTACTATACACATACATGAACATGTGAAAAGCCTCTTATAACTTCGGTGAGACAAACCAGTTTATTGATATAAGGAATATGGGACACTTCCACAGATAGTGCCCACGGTGGTATATTTTGTTTATGTCATATACTCTGCCAGCTGATGGGTCTGTTACCTAACAGGGGACCTTGGATCCAATGGGAACCACAAATACCAACCAGCAACCCACCTAGGCTGCTCTGGATTCATGTAAGGAAATCACTAGGGAACAGCTCGGCTGCTGGAAACCTACTGAGGAAAAGACCACATCCAGCTACACCCCGCTTGCACTTTCTGCTCAGAAAGAATAATCACCCATCCCCCAACAAACATCTATAATGGAAGAAGATAAACGTGGGGATTATGCCAAGTTGACCCCGAGTTTTGTCCTCCTCCTCAAAGCACTTTCAGTAAAAAGATCTGAACACACCTGACCTGACAAGAACTTAGGTTTACAAAGAACGTGTTCAAAGTGAAATTATGTTTGGGGCATTCATAAGTTCTGTGAGAAAAGTCATTCAGCAGTATTTCAGCAGCTGCCTACTAGGATTTAAAGTGGAAAGAGCAGAAAGAACCACAAAATCATAGTACATCTGCTCTAAAGGTACCCTCGGACCTCCTCCAACATCTTCAGTACACAGACATATTTGATAAAGTAGTCAGTTACCATCGGATAAAGAGCTACTCTTAGGGTGATACTCATATGTGGGAAAGACATACACACACAAACAAAAACATTAAGCAGGCCTAACCATACAACCACAAAACGAAAATTTCTAAAAAATCAAAGGCTGTGTCTTAAACGTATCTCATAAATAGTGAAATCTTAGGGTTAGCACAATCTTATAATAAATCACTGGGTTTTTTAAATTTCTCTGAAGTGAAATATCAGGACACAAATTATGATGCTATCAAAATATATGAAAAGAAATTAGAATCTTTTAAAGGAAATGCAATATCAGATTTAATAATCATTTTAAAGTGAAACAGGATTGATTTCTTGGATTATCTAAACATTCTGAATATGCTCTACTTAAAATGTTAACTAAAATTCAGTGCTAGAATGAATTTTATTTTTTTTTATACCTCAATATAATATAGGAAGAAAGCTCCCAAGAGCTTCTTGAAACAAAAGCTTTAAAAAAAGATGACTTGGGGCAGGGAGGGTAAAAGTGACAGCAAAGTAACTGGGGACCAAACAGCAATCCACTGAGCAGTGGTGAAAGAGAAAAGCAAGTGCGTTTCCTTTTACCATCATCCTTGGGATGTATAGCCAACAGCCACCAAACAAAAAGGAGTGAGCTGCCCTGCCACAAAAACAAACAAAACTTTTTCTCTAAGACTGCAGAAGAGGAGTGAGAGAGCTTTTGGGGAGGAGGGGCAGAGGACAGAACTCTTAGAATTCGTACCTTAAGTATGATTGGCATAGCAGACAAAATGTAAAACTTTTGTATTTATACTCTGAATAATTTTGAAGCTTACTACAAGATTATCCATATTCAAGTGGGGGGAAGGGGTGGGAACGAAATCATTTATTCCTGTCTTTTCAGCAAATCAGATCTAACCTCAACCTATGTTTAAAAAGCTAGGACTTGTTAAAAAGGTAACAATCATCTATTCCACTCCCTCCAGTTCTGCTTCTATAGATCTCCAGATCATACCTCCTCGTTTACATGAGGAATGTATCACAATCTTCTTCTCTACCCAAACTTCAAGTCTAACCCTAGGAGCTTTCAGCATCTATATTGGTGCCAATTAGCTTTAAGAATAAACTTCCTCCACTGCTGACACCTGACTACTTATCATGCAGAATCATTCCACCTCAAAGAGTCATCAACTCCAGCATTTTATTCTCTCACCCTAACTTCCTCCCCTCCCCTTCTACACATCTCATGCCTTCACATCCACTACACGTTGCCATCTCCAGCCCTAGAATCCCGCAATTTTCTACCAGTTCCCTCTCCTGGGCTCACTTCCTTCCCTGCTGGCCCTGCCACTAACCAGCAGTGTGGGCGAGTTACTTAAGCTCTCTGTATCAGTCTCCTTGTCTGTAAAACAGGAGTAACAGAATGCACCTCATCTTCATTCATTTATTCTACAAGCAGTTAGGCACTGAGCATACAGCAGATAACAAAACATAAAAGCAGACCTCCCTACTCTCACCGTACTTAAAGTCTAGAACTTCTGTAACAACTATGGTTGTTGTGAGGATTAAATGAGTTGAAATATGTAAAGGATACAGAATAATGAACAGCATATAACATTTGCCACGGCTGGTCACTGGAACTGCTCCAACTTCAAAAGCTTCATTTCCCTAAACTCACAACTTTTCATGTACCAGCTGTTAAAACCTCCACCCTGGATTAATGCTACAGTCTTATCTCCATCACTCACTTGGACTACAGTGGGCAGCTAAGGAAATCACAACTACATAGACCGGTTCCATTAGCAATATGTGGTTTCTAATCTCAGTTGGATCCTCAGGTCTGCCCATTAATTTTTTTTTTTTTCTTGGCCAGTCTTCTCCGTGCCTTGTGTGCTGCTGCTTCTGTACTTGACCCTGAAACACTGATGCTCTCCAAGATCTGGTCTTCTGCACTGTTTTTTCTCAATCCACATATGCTCCCTAGAGATCCCACGGTTTTAAATACCTCTTACAAACTGATCAACTCCAGCCTGGGCCCCCAGACCCATCCCACTCCTTCAGATTCAAAAAGTAATGGCCTTGTTAGACCTCCCCCACTGGTTACTTCCCTTCCATCTTTTTTTTTAAAGATTTATTTATTTATTTATTTATCCCCCACTTGCTGCTTGTGTTTTACTGTGTCCATTCGCTGTGCATTTCTTCTGTGTCTGCTTATCTCCCCCTTGCTGTGAGGTCCTGCTGCATCAGCCCACCGCGCCGCGCGGGCTGGCCTGCCCTCACAAGGAGGCCCCGGGAAGCAAACCCGGGGCCTCCCATATGGTAAACGGGAGCTCTATCCATTGAGCCACACCCGCTTCCCTCCCTTCCATCTTAAACTCACAATATCCAAAGCAGAATGCCCTCTGTTCTGCTACACGAGTTCTTCTCACCTTCTCTCTGACTGGTGACATCACCATACAGGCAGTCACTTGAGCTAGAAACTTTGGTATTAATCTTTTCTATTCCTTCTCCCCCACTGGTCATTTCCAAGCATCAAGTCCTACTGAATTAACTAACAAAAATGTAGAGAATCTACAAGCTGTTTCTTTTTCTCCATTTCTATTAACACAATCCTAGTTTAAACCCTCATCACTGCTTTATCCAAGCCAACTACTTCCCAAATGGCCTCCCTGCATCCCATCTTGTTCCTTTCAAATACATCTTCCACAACAGCCACCAGAGTGACCTACTGAACCTAAATACAATTCAAATCAGGCCAGTGTTTAATGGCTCACCAAAGGACAATGTTCAAGCTCCTAAACAGGACATGAAAAACCCTCCATTATCTGGCTCCATCTCTCTCTAGCCTCACCTCCTACCCGTCTCTGATCTTAATTTTAGACTCTGAACAACACAGATGTGCTTGCACTTCCAGAACACATTGTGCCATTTCTCACCAATGAGCCCTATCCCCTGTTCTCTGTTGTCCCCTCCAGTGGCCCTTCAATTCCCATTACTCTGTCCCCCTTCACCCCAATTCTCAGACACAGGCACTCTCTTACTCATCCTCTACTATCCAGTTCAGATGCTCCCTCTTCCAATAAGCTTTCTTTGATCACTCTTTCCATTTCTTTCTCTTATAGGAACTGCGCTGTATTATAATGATCTGCTTTTGTGATTCTGTCCCTCATTAGACTGTGTGCCCCTCAAGTGTGGAACCAGTTTCACACATGGTGCATCTCTAGCAATGCACACACTGCCCAGGACACAACAAGCAAGCATTCAACGTTCACTGAATTATATTATACTACCTAATCTCATACCAAGAATCACAAGTCAAATGCCAAATTGTTAAGTTATATAAACCTGAAATTGAGAAGTCAGGTGATTCATTTCCCATTCTGAATGTTAAGTGATATTACTAAATTGTCATTAACAGGTCTTAGAGATTATTACCTGCAGCTCCATTCAACAACAACAACAAAACAGACTTTTACCTTGCTGTGGTTTATCCTCTGAATGGCTTCAAGTCTGTACCAAAATAAAACAATAAGCAATTAATTCATAAAATATTTTCTGAAGTGTTTTGATGTCTAAAAAAAGATATCCCATGCCAAAAGCTGGATGTACTTGGTAGGGAAAGGAAGCAACAATGTGGAGGCTGGAAGCCACAGAATAAATAATGTAATCCACCTAGGGTGGGATTTAACTCCATTTTTAAAGAGAAAAATTTTAATCCAAGTTCCTATATTCTTACATTAATGCACATAGATAAGTTATGGAATAAAATAGCAATTTGCATTCATTTTTAAGATACAATCCAGAAGTATTTCTCACTTTCTGAGAAAGGTTTCATGAATGCTATACCTGCAAATTTGCAGGGGTTATAGCCTTGCTGTCCTATGCTGCATTTAGACGGATTAATCTAAAATAATATCAAATACGATATATTATGCAACCTACTCTCTAAAGAAATGGGCAAAACAAATATAAGATATGGATGGTATGCTGCCATGATTATCCAGAACTCTTTGTGAACATCTCAGGTTCTCTGATTTGATAGTTATAGCTACAAATCGCTTTATATTTATGCGAGTTTTTTTAAAAATGTCTTTATACAGCTGCCAAGAGCTTTGTAACTTAAAAGTAAATAACTGCTTATAATCTGCTGCATGTGTACTTAATCTTATAAAAGAAAAGCAGTGTACCCAAATAAATTGAATAGAAAATACTGTCTCTTTGAAGAATCTTTAAAAGTGAATTCAGGCCACTGTATTAGTCAGGGTTCTCTAGGGAAACAGAACCAACAGGCGATATCTGTAAATAGTATGAGATTTCATAAAATTCTCACACAACCGTGGGGATGCACAAGCCCAAATTCTGCAGAGAAGGCTGCAAACCAGGGGCTCCGATGAAGGTCTTTAATGAGTTTCCAGGAAATGTTGGCATTCCGAAGTAGAGCTGGGAATTCTCACTTTCTGAATGCTGAAATCACGTCCCCTTTTAAGGCCTTCAACTTATCGGATAAGACATCACTCACTGCTGATGGCAATTTCCTTGGTTGATTATAGAGGTAATCAGCCATCTATGCAATCAACTCATTGATGATAAAAGTCCATGAAATGTCCTTGTATTACAATTATCCCAGTGTTTGCTTGACCAAACAACTGGGCACCATTACCTGGCCGAGTTGACACATTAGCCTAACCATCACAGTCCACCACTTGTCAACCTGACAGCCATACACATCACTTTAAGCCATATTTAGCCTCTAAATAAAAATAATAACAGAATCATATATATACATATTTCCACCTAACAATGTTCACCTGTCCTGTGTACAACCAGAAACGTACTAATATCCTCGAGAAGAGGGTGCAAGTCCTTGGGTAATATTCACTCTTAAACTTGACATCCTTAAATATTACGACATGAAACTAATACAACTTACATCATGTGATAAGGAGATAAGACAGGGAAGAAAACATCATACGTGCTTTAAGTTGGAAAAATAAAAGGTAAGGCAATACCTTTCTCAAACTTCTTAAAATGTGGTCAATAAATGTAATATATATAAAGGTAAAAACATAAATTTAGTGACTAGAACAATGTAAATGAATTGCCTGTACCTCTTGATATAAATGAATACATCTTGGAGCATCTCAAAACCAGGGATAGAAATTATTACCCTCTATTAAATTCAAAAATAGTATAAAAAACTAAAGATACCCCAAAACATTGATTACATTTAAGAATTCACAAAGATTAAATAAACACTCATAAAAAATACATAGCAAATACTACACTCTCCTCATAATGAGTTTTCTTTTTTCAGTTACTATTTTCATTTAAACGTCAGTTAGCAGTAATTATCATTATCAGTAATTTATCATTACAATTATTGATATTAAACATTAAATAAAGAATTCTACAGATTAAGTTTAAGGTATAACAAATAATACAATAAATACTAAAGTACTCACCATCCAGTTTAAAAATTAAAAATCATTACTCTCACCTCTGATAGCCACTCTGTCCCTCTCCCCAAACTCATGTTACTCACTCGTCCCTGCATTTTATATTTATTATTCCATTTAGAGTTGTAACCATATCTATTTGTATCCTCAATCAATATATTACTTAAATTTCCATGTCCCTGGATTTTATATAAACTGAACCATGTTCTATATTTGGTTTTTGTTCCAATATATTTCTGAGATTGATCTAAGTTGTTGAGCATGGCTTTGTAATCCATTAATTTACAGTATTGTACAGCACTCCACTGTATGAATACACCACAATTTATTTATGCTGTGGATGGATATTCCGGTTTTTTTTTTTTGTGGTTGCTTTGTTATTATGAATAGTGTGGT
>JAQZBX010059811.1:0-17442 GCA_029593785.1 Cabassous unicinctus
ACCCAGCGAAGGAATGAGGCATAGACACGTGTAAGAAAATGGCTGTGCACTTTATTCTACTAACATAGCTCTTCCGTTGCTCTGCTGCGAGGGTTACAATCAGCTCTTTTATAAGCAGGGAAAGGGGAAGTGCATTAAGGCTTAGGTGTCGATACATGATTGGGTAATTTGAGTTGCTAGGTGTGGTAGAGATGGTGACAATTCGCGCGCGCGCGAACATTGTGGCGCGAACAGTAACAGGATATGCTATTTTAAGAAGAAGAAGAAGAAGAAGGAGGAGGTAGAGACGGCCATGACAGTTGTATTCATTCGACATTGCCCCCAACACAGGAAAGGATGCTGTTTAGCCTGGCTTGAGTCATTCTCTCACTTTATCACCAATCCTCATGAGCAATAGGGTGATATGCTAGTAGAACCTGGGTCACTTGACCATCAGTGGATGGGTGCAGGCTTTAGGGAGTGTTATAAAGAGCAAGTCAGTAAACAATGATTAATAGTCTTTTCTAGAACCATGTAATTGAAGTTGGAGAAGAGCTATCCCTCAAAATAAGTAGGCAGGGAAGGGTAACAGTGGTCCCAAACAAACAGGAACAGTAGATCTTCACAACAATATCTGAACATGATCTCTCTCTATTTAACTTTAAAACACTTTACATTCAAAACACATTTTGAAACTTATTTCATTTCAATTCATTATAAGGCTGGAACTTATTGCTTTATGTATGGATATCTTGTTTTTTTTAGGAGCTACCAAGGATTGAACCCAGGACCTCATACATGGGAAGCAGGCGCTCAACCACTGAGCTCTGTCTGCTCCCCTATGTATGGATATCTTGAGTTCTCTTATCAAACCATCTCCTTGGAGAAGGAGACTGTGGATTATACTTTTTCTGGATATTTTTCATACACTTAGTAAATTTATGTTGAAAAAATGCCCAGCCAACCTTCTTTGCCACACTATAATTGTGAATTTTTCTTTGGTTTATGGCAACAGTAGTTTTTGGAAGACTGTCATTGTTTGAAATTCTTTTCCTTTGATTCACAGCTGGCTCAAAGCTTTTGCTCCAAAGGAGATGGCTCCTATACCATTTGTCTTTATAGAATTAAGAGCTCAGTGTCATTACATAGTTGAATTAAATTTCCATTGAGCGCTGATACTGTGATGGTACTTAACATGTTCCAGACTTTTTAATGTTTCTGTTACACTCTTAAGCACAGCCATTTTTTTATAACTTAAAATAATATCTACTATTTTTAATCATTTGGCTAGGTGGTTTATCTATCTTAGCTAATCAACAAATTTTTCATTTACACACACAAATACAGTTAAGATGTTGACAGTGAGACCTAGACAGTTTAAGGGATATACCCAAGCTCATGACCCTTGTATGTTGTAAAGCCAGGGCTCTCACCCAGCTCTGTGTGTCTGTCTGTCTGTTTGCCTGACTTCGAAAGCTGTTCTTGGCACTGTTTGGCCAGAAAAGCACACCCTAACTGCATCTCTTACTATCACAGTCAATGTTTCCTTTACCTTGGTGTGCATTCAGTCCAAACAGAAATATTCACCTCCTAACATAGTGACACTTTCCCCTCCACACATCCAAGACGGAATTTCCAAACATTCATAACCATCCTCACATTAAGCCAATTGTTTAGAGAGGTCCTCATCTTGAACACTCTAGGCTGTCAAGAACCAGGGACAAATTTGTGTTCTCACAATACAGAAATGGTTTTCTAAAATTATCTTCAGGAACAAAATCATAACAAAGTTTTTGGATGCGGGGGGGGGAAACTTGGTATATCATTTTGTTTTCTCTTGCTGAAGAGATTTTCCTCACATATTTAAAAATCTCATTTGGAGCAGAAATCAAGCAAGGCAAGCTTTAACTGGTAAAAATAAAAAAAGCAATAGACTTCTGCCAGCTGACAGCCTTGTGCACGTCACTTATGTGTCAACACCTCTACTTCTGGTAGCAACAAAAGTACAGTCACCAAGAAAGGCAGAAAAAAACATAACTCAGCTGTGTAGGCCCAGCAGGGATAACTGAAGAGAATGGCAAAATGGTGTCAGTAAGCAGAATAATTGTGGGTAAGAGAGAGTCATGTGGTCGAAACACAATGCTTTGTCTTTATTTCACTCTAATGACTACAGACTCATGTAAGGTAAAACACATTTGTTACCAAAAGGGAAGATGTTTCCCTTTTCTTAATTATAGACTAAATTGAGTAAACATGGTCTAAACCTAAGATTATATCACAGAGAGAAATTATTCCCTAAATTATCCTTTGGTTCTAAAGGGCCAAAAGGATTTTACACAGTTCATTTTTTGTTAGTGTTTTATTTTTCTTTTCTTTTTCTTTTCTTTTCATTTCTTTTCTGAAAGAAGTTGGAATGTACCTGCTGGTGTCATTGCAATACCTTGATGCTCCTGAGGGAGTGGAGATGGAAATAAATTTAAACTGGCATTTTCTTGACTTTACCACTGGCTGAAAAACCTTTCTTCCTAATGAATTGGAGACAATTCATAATGCAAATGGAAGAAAAGTCCTATGATAGCTTAAAGAAATATGCAAATAGTAATATGTACATAATGATTTTCATGTTAGATCCTTATGTATTTTATTTATCTGATTATCTGGATATTCAAGTCTATAGAATAACATTTTGGGTCTGTGCTGTGTACAAATATATATACCAATAAATTTAATAATAAATTTTAGCTTCTTTGGAGGGCAAGAGCTTATTTGTTTTACACATGGTTTTGGATTTGGGCTTTGTGGGTGTGTGTATGTGTGTGTGTTTGCATGTAAGCCACATTCTTTAAGAGAAAACTTTTATATATCCACACAAGAGCATGCTAAAAAATATAATGAAACAAAATCCCATTTACAATAACAACAATAAAAGATAAAATTCCAAGGAATAAACATAACATAAAATGTGTAAATCTATATGAAGAAATTTTTAATATACCAAAGAAGGGCACCAAAGAAGACTTGGCCTGGTGGGAAGGCATAACATGTTCTTATACAAAGTATAATAAGAATATCAATGCTGTATTGTAATTTACAAAATTAGCATTATCTTATTATAATAACTATCAGATTTTTCAACTGGACAAGCTGATTCCAAAGATTATATGTAAAATAAGCATGAAAGAACAGCTAAGATAATTCTGAAAAAGAGTTATAAAATGGAAGGACTAAACTTATTAGATATTTTTAAAATATTATAATGCTACAGTAATTAAAACTGTACATACATGCACATGACTAGACAAAGATGAATGGAATATTATAGAAAACCCAGAGTTAGAATCAAATACATACCAGAATTTAGGGCATAAGAAAGGTAGCATGACAAATTGTGGGGAAATGATGGATTAATCATTTAATGTTGATAAACTAGGTAGCTATCTGGGGAAAAAATTGTTTATTCTACCTGTACCTTTACACAAAATAAATTTCACTTGGATCAATTATAAAAATGTAAAAAACATAAAATATAAAAGATGTAGAAGAAACCATTTGTAGGTTTTTTAATAATATAATCTTAGTGTGTGAGAGATTTCCTAAATATGACTCAAAACCCAAAGCATAATAGAAAAGCTAAATTCAACTATACAAAGTAAAAATGTCTGCATAGCAAAAACTGTCTTAAGCAAAATGAAAGACAAATGACAAAGTGGAAAAATATATTTTCAAAATATATTCCTTGAAATATATTTTCAACAAGTATCACAAAGGGTGAATTTTCCTTGGGTTCCTCATTTGTGAAATAGGGATACAAGTACCCATCTCACAGAGTTATTGTGAGGGTTAGATGAATATATGTAAAGCACTTAAAATAAAATGAGCTCAAACAAATCAAAGAGCAAAACCATCCACCCAATAGGATAAAAAGAAGAAGGAGTACAAATAGACAGTTCATAGGAAAGAAAGTAAAAAATGAAAGGCAAATAAACTCCACATTGAAATATCATGTTTTGCCTACCAGATAGGCAAAGATCCAAAAGTTGTATTGCATGCTCTTTAGGGTTGGGTATAGTGGTAACACCATGCATTGTTGACAAGAGCGTGTATTGGTACAATCTCTTCTGAGTGTAACTTGTCAGTGTCTATTAAAGCTACAAACATGCAAACTCTTTAACCTAGAAAGGATTATTCTACAGATTTACTCATGCATAAGTGTGGAATAGGAAGGTATGAGGTTATACATCACAGGTTTTTTTTTGGTTTTTTTTTGCAAGCTATTGGTAACAACTTAATATCCCTCAACAGGGGCTGGTAAAATAAAATTTGGTACACCCATTTCCTGGTGCTTATTTCATACAATTTCAGAAAAAATAAAATAAAAATAACATATCCACAGTATGGTGACTCTAAATTCTGGTTTCCAAGGCAGACTGAGTTTATGCTTATTGTCATTAGCATTCCATCCCATTAGGATCACTTTTTACTCTCAAAGATGTCACAATATAATAAAATATTTGATTATCTTAGGCATACTTCTTAGAGGTGAACAATAAGAGTAGGGTGAGGCATGGAGTAGGATGTGAGGTTAGTTGGAGGGAGGGTAAAGAGAAAGGAACTTCAGTGCTTCCCAGCCAACCTGATATTACACAGTTCTTTCTCCCTTGACTCAATAGAGGCTGTAAGCTATAGATGTTAAGCCTCTGGAGCCAAACAGCCTGGTTCAAAGCCTGTCTCTACTAGCTATGTGACCTTGGCAAATTCCTTAACTTTTTCTTCCTCGGGTTCCTCATCTGTGAAATAGGGATACAAGTACCCATCTCACAGAGCTATTGTGAGGGTTAGATGAATATATGTAAAGCACTTAAAATAGCACCTGGCACCTACAAAGGACTACAGAAACATTAGCTATTACAGGGGTTCGTAGTGCTTCTGTGTGACTATCACATCTAAACCTTGACAAAATCAATACATATCTAAAGACGTAATCACTACAATAAATCTCAATTTAGATCTAAATATAAATTGGATTCACTCATTCAACAATTGTTTTTTGAGCACTTAAAGTTAAGGCTCTGGGTGAAGCTCTAGGGGAATAAAATTCCATAAAATTCTATAAAACACAATAGGAAACTAAGGTGAGTTGACAGAGCTCACATGTATAAGATGATACTATATTTGATTTATTATAAGATTTATTGATTATAGCTTTTCCAAATTATCAAATTCAGTAAAAAGCAAATGGCTTAGTTCTTGGTGAATTTGTTATTCTCTTGATTATCTGGCAAGCTTAATAAAACCTCAAAAGAGAATTAAAGAGAGTCTGCAGCTGCAGGCAAGATAGTCCCATCCATCTTCCCCAGGGGATATAAGCCCCCTTTCAGTTGGAGGTGGAGTGGACGTCCTCAGGATTGGGGAAAGAACTATGGACTAGAGTGGACTTAATGGTATTCTGCTATAGACATATTGTGATTCTAGCAATGGAAGAAATTACAACATTGATGTGAAGCCAGTGGCCACTGGAGGCTCTGGGGGCAGGGAGAGGGAAAAACAATTGGAATATGGGGGCTTTTTCGGGACTTGGGAATCGTCCTGAGTGACGTTGCAACGACAGATATAGGCCATTTTATATTATCACACAACATGTAGAACTGTGTGGGAGAGAGTGTAGACTACAATGTGACAATGTGAACTATGGTCCATGCTTAATGGCAAAGACCCAGGATGTGTTTATCAATTGCAATGAATGTGCCACACTAATGAAGGATGTTCATGTAGGAGGGTGTGGGAGGTATGGGGAGTGGGACATATGGGAATCCCTATATCTTTGTGTAACATTTATGTAAACTAGGTATCTTTTAAAAAATAATAATAATAAAATAAATAAATAATAAAATAAATAGTATACACATACATAAAAAAAGAGAGAGAGAATTAAAGGGGAGTGAAGGTAGCTCAGTGGTTGAGTGCCCTGGGTTCGATCCCCAGTACCTCCTAAAAATAAACAAATGAAAAAACCAACTCTCATTAGGGAGCAGATGTAGCTCAATGGTTGAGCACCTGCTTCCCATGTACAAGGTCCTGTGTTCAATCCCTGGTACCACCTAAAAGGCGGCGGCGGGGTGATTAAAAACTATTAATATAGACCAATTAGTTAATACTGAATAATAAATGAGCACTGAAATATTCTCTCATGGTCAAGATCAAGAACTTGGGAACCAAGGTTTGAAATTGGTTCTGCTACTTTCTACCCATTAGTTTCCTCATATTTAAAATGGTTAGTTTTAGCTACTTATTTCATAGTGTGGTAATGAGGAATAATGTAAGGCATTTACCTAGAGCTTAAAACATAATAAATGCTCAATAAATATTTGCTAACATCATTATTATGGTTTCTCTGAATTTAAATAAACAGTATTTATTTTTCTATTTACATCACATCTTCTCCTGATTTACCTCTAAGCAAATGAGACTAAAGATAATTTGTTCTTATTAGAATATTCCATTTTTCAAAAAATGTATTTCCAAAAAACAGTGAGCTGCTGATATTTCTCCTAGGCAGCATATAAACTAAGCTCCTTTTCAGGGAGTCACATAACCCTCTCTTTGTTTAGGTGATTTCCAGACTTCCTATTTAGGCAAGGCCCTGATCTAGAAGACATAACTCCTCCTAATCCTTCTCTGGTGACACAGCATGAACGACAGAGCTATAAACAGACTCCCTCCTCCTGCACAAGTCATGTGTCTGGAGGATGAGGGCCCAGTGAGTGGGAATTCACTTGTCAGAGACAGCCTCGAACGACTTCTTTCTTTAACACACATCTGTGGTACCAAAACCTTTCAGCTATTCATCTCCCTTACAGTTGCATTCTAAACCAAAAGAAAAGTTTTCCTAAGTCACCTTTGTTCATAGTATTTGATTTGTCATTTCAGAGTGCTACCCTTTTAAAAGGGATTTAAATATCGTTTAAAGATTTTAAAAGAAAAAAAAGTTGAATTACCGATATAATTACTAAAGTGCATCTTGGGAATTTTAATGTCATATGTTCTAATGGAAAAGAAAGCATGTTTGAGACCTAAAAAGATTAACTGGGAATTGAACTCTCCGGCAGGTATTTTTAGGTCTCTTTGGTGGTGTTTTAATGTCAGTTAACTTAAGAAACAAAGTAAAGTGTTTGTTTCTCATAGTTGCTAGGTAACATATTGGATTGGATTTGGTCTCTAGTCATTTTAAAAACAGTTCCATGATTATAAGAACAATAAACAGTATCATCTTTTTCTCAATTTAATATTAAAATATTTAAGAGCAGTTGGCTCTTAATAGTTGGTCACTATTCTTAACAGACTTTATTGTTTCCCATAATTCTTATTCCAGAACCCTGAAACCACATACTGTACTCTTCAAAGAATAATTATGTTCCAATATGGCATTAGGCTGTATTTCTATTTTAGGCTAAAGAATCATATGAAACTCAAGGTACTGAAGTTTATAGCCTTTTCTCTGAGTTTCTACAGAGTCTGATCATTGTATTCTCAAATCATCAAAATATTCTCTTTTTAAGAAGGCAATGTTGCAGCACGTACCTTAGAGAGATTTTCATTTAAAATCGCTACTGAAGAGGGGTAAACTTCAGTTACCAAAATAAATTCACTTCTACAAAAACCTAATAACCCAACCAAACCGGAAATATTAGGTTTCACTATTAATGTATTTTTGTGTTTCTTACAATTTTTTTTATTTCTTACCAAGTTAATATATACTTTAATTATTTTTTAAAGTCAGACACTACAAAAGAATATATAATAAAAAGTAATATGGCTCTTCCTACCCACTCCTCAAATTCCTTCAATCCAACTCCCCAAGATTAATCACTGCTACCACTTTCTTGCAACGGCATATGTTTTTAAATTTTGCTTGAAGTTTAAAATCTATTGTTAGAGCTTATATGCATTCTGCCCTAATTTTTCCAGCATCCCTGGACCCAAACTTTTCCTTTCTGGCTCTTCTCTCATAGTTCTCCTTTCTCCCACTTCCATTTCTGGCAAACATACACATACAATCTAAGGACACAGTTAACTTATCATACTGGATGGAAATTTCTGGATATAAGCTCTTAAAGAATAATATATCTAAAGCAGCTTTCCCAGTTCTTAGCTTGGCCTAAATTTAAAGCATCAAACGATCAACCAAGCTCTCTCTTTCTCACCAATTTATTTATTTATTTATTTATTTATTTATTTATTTATTTATTTTTATTGTGGATAAAAATCAAATTTTTCACAATACATACCAATATTTATTCTTATTAACTGTCTTTTGTTTTTTTCTATTTATTCTCATTTGTGATTCATACAAAAAGCTAGAGGGTTTGAATTATCTGGGCCCCTTAGAGGTAGAGGAAGTTCACTTTAGGCACATGTGCTAGCTAAAGTTGCACTAAGTAATATCTATAAAGAAACTGTTGCCCCTCCAAAAGCTTTCTTCTAGGTCTTGTCCTCTGCCAGTTTCTGGATAGTCCAAACAATTCCATGTTCCTGTCATAGGAAAAGCTACTGTTCTTAGTCCCATTTTTTGGTATCTAGAATATTAATTTCCTTCTTGGTTTCTATAATGGGAATTCATTCTCTCTCTCTCTCTCTCTCTCTCTCTCTCTCTCTCTGTCTCTGTCTCTCTCTCTCCCTCCCTCTCTCTGTCTCTCTCTCTCTTCCTCTTTCATTTGGAATCCTTGCCTTTGCCATAAGCTGTTTTCCAAAACAGTTCCTCAGCAACCACACTCTGAATTAAAATCATCCTTGGGTATTCTGTTTTTGGCTTGTCATCAAAACATTTTAGGGTGCCTGCCTAGCTTATGCCCTCTTCCCTGAGAGCTGCCTCTTCTATCCACAGTCCCAGCTGTTTATATCACCTGACCTTATTCCTCCTCAACTAACAGCTGCTTGGATCAGAGGTGGACATCTGACCTTTGGGCTGATCCAATCAGATCCTCCCAGTTAAGAACTTGGACTAAGCCTCACTGGAAGTGAGCTAGAGCTAAAAAGATATTGTAGTCTCAAGAAGTAGGGTGGCCATTTAGGTATAATTGTGCTGATTAGGACACAGGGAGAATCAGATTTCAGAGAGAAGAAGGCAAAATAATAGATGTTCTGAAACATGAGAACATGTGCAAGAGGAAGCAAAAACAAGACCAAGGATATCACAGTGAAAAAAAACCTTCTTGATCACTGACAACTTTCCATTTCTTTAGGAGTGCAGATGTTTTTTCTGACCCTAAATCCTTTAAGATATTACAGAATCCTCATAATAATCTCACCTTGAGTTAAACCAGCTTAATGGAGTTTTTGTGTCTTAGAGCCAAAAAAACATTCACTAACTATAATATAACTCTCCTTTTCTTATCTTGTTCCTGTTTTTTGTTTTTTGTTTTGTTTGTTTAGTTTTATTTCCCTTTTCTCCTGGTTTTCTCTGACCCAAAGGATTATGCCATCTGGATATTTTCTCTTAATCTCCCAATCATGTCCAGAAATTGTCTGGCAGATAGTCAAGAAATGTCGATAGACATATATAGCATCAGAACACAAATGATAGGATCAATTGTACAAATACAATATGAGCTGCCATTTTTAGTGCCAAATGTGAGGCACTGCACCAAGAAATTCACAGTCATCAACTCTGCTTCTTACAGTAACCATTCAAGGCCTTTTTTATAGATTAAGAAATAGGTGTCTGAGAACTCAATAGAATAATGCTACCCAAGAGCATACAGCTAGTAAGCAGAAGATTTAGGAATGTAAACAGAGTTTATCTGGCTCCCAAACCAAATCTTTTTCTTCTACACCAAGTCCGTATATGTCTATATATTTCATTTTTAATACAATATGAGTCAGCTTAATAACGGGAAATTATTGGCTCATGGTTTCAGAAGCTGGAAAGCTTGCTTCCTCCTGGGACTGATATCTTCTGATGGGCCGGCAATCTTTTCTGTCACATGACAATGCACATGGCAATGTCTTCTTTCTCTTTCAGGTTCAGTTGATTTCCAGCTTCTGGCTGCTCCCTGTAGCTTTCATTCTGTGGCCTTCTCTATAAGGCATCCAGTATTAGGATTAAGACCCATCCTGATCAATTGGACCATACCTTAACTGAAGTAACCTCATCAAAAGGTCCTATTAACAATAGATTCTCACCCACAGGAATGGATTAAGATTAAGAATATGTTTTTCTGGGGTACATAGCTCCAAGCCACCACACTCAGAAAGATTCTATGATCTTAAAATTTAGTTTCTTGATCTCTGTATTCTAATATTTTAAGTGCTTAAGACTATATTGTGTCTTGTAGCCTGGTAAAACAAAACAAAAAGCTTATCTAAAAGTTAGTTGATTTTCCCTATGATCAGTTCATTCTCTACCCATTAGTGATCCCCCATCTTTGGGGAAATGCATAAATCATTGCTGTTCTTTCCAACCCTGTCTTATCTTCCTTAAAATTAGACTAACAACAATGACAACAAAAAATACTCTTTTAAGAAGCAGTAGAAATTTTTCTAGGATTGATGAAGTCTTTAAGAAGCTTTAAAGAAACAAACTTTCATCGCAAGGGTTGGGAAAGAACGTAAATAAGGCTTGTAAATAATACATTAAGAAGTGATATAGAGCATCATGATTTCTGGCCATTTGGTAGAAAGATGCCATTCTGATATAAATATTTTGGTGGCCACTATATTTTGAATATTCCTTGAGAAAGCTGCTGACTTAGTGGTCTGCAAAATGTTGTGGAATTGGGTATTCCGATGCTCAAAATGTGATGGGGTTTTTGTTGTTGTTATTTGATGTTATGTCAAACCCCACAGGGAGAAAGCAACAGATAGGGCTGAGTGCATTGATTCTGAGAGCAGTGGGGAAGCCTGGAGTCACCTTGGTCAACTGAATTCAGATTGTTTCATTTGGACTTCTAGGTTTTTCTTGTGTGTCCCTTGTGTATAGAGACTAGAAATATATCTGTGAAGTCTAGTGTAATGGGGTAAGGTGGGCAAACTTTGGGGTGGGTGGGAAGTTCCTATTATAGTCTGTTTTGAGTGCTAGCATTGTATTCTGTTGGTGGTGGTCTCTTGTTGCTTGCCTTATGCTTTCGCGTGATCATACTATCTTCTAACTCAGAAAAAGGGGCACTTTATTCAATTGCTTATAATGGGAAATTGATTTTTGTTGCTTTTGTGGTTCAGTCTTTCCACCAAATATTACTATGTTCCTTAAACATTTCATTAGGTTTGAATTATTTTCTTCAAATGATGCTTCTTTAGAAATAAATGAAAAGTTTTTTTGGAAAAAAAAAAGAAGCTATAAAGAACATTTTGGGTTAATGGGCGCCTATAGAATATGAAGAAATAATTATATCATATTATATGAACTGGAAAAGTTCATGCAGCTTCCCAAGAACTCTTAGAACTAAAAAAAAAAAATGCTTTATATCTTGGAATATAAAGATATCATTTAAAATCAGGTTTACTTTTGAACATTGTATATTATGGTATCCAGTACAGGCTTTAAAAAATAAATTCTTCTTAGCTTTCCTTTGTTTCTCAGCCTATTTTTCTGTATCCTTTCAATTGTTTTTGCCTTGGCTCTCAATTCCCAGGAGTGGGAACTACTTTTTCTGAAACATATGCACTCTTCCAAGAGATTAAAAAAGGCTGATTTATAGAAAATGTATCCTGTCATAGCTTCTGCTTACTTGTCGACCTATGACTTCTCAAGGACATGTGCTTGTTACTGACCTCACTCCAATGAAAGTCCTCCCTGGGAGAGGTTCCATGTATCCAGAGAGACCATGACCAGAACCTTGGCTTCCACACTCACTTTTCTACGCTTCAGAACAATGTACATTTTCTCAGGATGCCAGTTAAGTCAAACCTTTGCTAGGAGACAGATTCATTTATGTGTGACACTATTCACTGGAGAGTAACACTGCACTTTGTTTTCACTTCATTTTTTTTTCATTGCTTTTGATGGAAATGTAGCTAAAAATGATTTTTTAAAAATTCTTAATGCCTTGCTTCATGCTATTGAATGACTGTAACTATCAGAATACATATTGATGTTGCACAAAGAATCCATGTATTAAAAGCATAACTGTTTAAAATGTAAAAAAATAAAATATTTACCAGGCATCTGACTTTCTACATAGTGAATGGAAATTTTATTTTGTATTTCTCTGAAGCTCCTGCATTTTCTTATAAGCTACTTGATAAATTTAATTTACTTTTTCTCCTTATTAACCATGTTTCAGGAAAGTGGACTATGGGGATGCAGTGTTAATATATTTTGACATTGTCAACACTGCTGCAAAGAAATGATACTGTACATATTTAAGGCAACTATCCAAATATTCTGGAAAGCTGAACCACATAAATATAGAACAGCCTCACACTTTACACCAGTCACTACATAGTTGGGAAACTATGCACCAGTTAAACAAAGAAATTAAACACATAGGGCCTGCTACATTTAAATATTTAAGTGCCATATTTTAAACAAATCATATTATTGTAGCCCAAAGGATTTCCAAGGCAAAAAGTAAAGTCTGTAACTTTTATAAGCCACCTTTTTTTGTTCCTGAGATTTTGAACTTCACACAATAATGCTTTTCATTTCTGTACTTTCTCCAAACGTTTTCAACTTCTTAGAGGCTACATTGTTCCGTAAGAATAACTGTAGGTTTTTCAAAGCGCCTCTTTCTCCCACTCAGCTGCCCTGAGGGAGTTAGAGCCTCTGCACACAACTTATTTTCATTTCCCTCACCCTAAAAATGATCAAATAAGGACTGTTTCCCCACCAACATTTCTAGGGCAAGAGGCTCTGACAAGTGCAACCTTTATCACTACAAACATCTCGTCTCTTTCCTGCTCTGGCATGTCCAAAGAAAAAGATTATTTAGCACTCACCAACTGTGTTAGAATTAGGATTCCAACATTTACAAAGACACACAAGGTGAAGACACAGGTTTAAGCCATTGGAAAGTGGATAGATTGAGTATCTCTGGAATTCTACCACTAACAACTGGGAAAGCTCAACAAATGCTACAGAATCAGTACAATCTCTTTTCAGAATCTGCCCCTTCTTGCCACCAAAGTAGACGTTTGTTAGCTGCTTGATTCTCAGCATCCCGGTTCAAATAAGGACACTGCATATTACATATTCTTTACTATTTTGGAGTTGCCATGGCAGAGAAGAGAGGAGATATTTTTGTTGATGGAATGTCTCTTAACAGAGCTCCTTATTTTGGCCTTCCTGACTTTCTGACGCAGTTTTCAGATCTAATTTAAAATACTCCCATATTTTTTATTTGAAATAATCTACATTCTGGCATCCCAGAGAGTGTAGATAACACATTATTAAATGTGTAAATAGGCAGTTGACCGGGATTTAAAAATATGGAGTTAAGATGAAAAGAAATAAAGAGATAGATGACCTGTCAGAGTTTTAAAGAGATCTTTAACTTTCCATTCAAACTCCTCCTAGTCCTTTCTCAGCTTCCTTTTCTCTCTTTCCTTCCATCAGTTTTTATCTTTTAGTTATTCAATGCTGCCTTATCACTGAGATTGGCAGAATTAGTGTTTCACATTAGGCTAGGCTAGGCTATCATTTTAAAAACAAATTTAGTGACTTAAAATAACAAGTCTTACTTTTCACTCACACCGGATATCGTTTGGGGGCCGGTTGGGGTCTTTGCTCCTCTGGGAATCAGGTTTCTGGAGCAGGGGCCATCAAACTATAGCCCATGGGCCAAATCTGGTCTGCTACCTTTGTGTGACCCAGGTGTTAGGAATGGTTTTTCACATCTTTAAATAGTTGAAAAATTTTAAGGGAGAGTAATGTTTGCAACATTTGAAAATTGCATGTAATTCAAATCTCAGT
Source organism: Cabassous unicinctus (assembly GCA_029593785.1). Taxonomy (NCBI): domain Eukaryota; kingdom Metazoa; phylum Chordata; class Mammalia; order Cingulata; family Chlamyphoridae; genus Cabassous; species Cabassous unicinctus. The sequence goes on from JAQZBX010059811.1 coordinate 13,886, forward strand.
ATCCATTAATAAAGCCATGCTTACTCTTTTATATATTGCCTAAGGCTGCCTTTGTGCCACAACGTCAGAGTGGAGTAGTTGTTACAGAGGCCATATGGCTCCCAAAGTATAAAATATTTATCATGTGGCCCTTCACAGAAAAAGTTTGCCCACCCTTGAACTAAAGCAAGACTGGTCACCATATGGCCAATCATGCATTGCCTCTTAGGGCTTCTAACTGAAAGTGACACACAGACTTCTGGTCACCATTCATTGTTCAAAACAAATCTCATGGCTACAATGAATTCAAGCAAGGGTTAGAGAAATGCAATATGACCACATGCCCAGTAGGAGAAAAAAAAAAATTGATGGACAGCATTAATAACCATCACAATTAAGAAAAATAAATTAGAAAATAATTAGTCATAAGGCAAATAGCTTTTTATTTCACAAATAACCTTAGGTGTTCCAGATAAGATGGCAAATTAGCAAAGATGCTGGCTACCTCCCAAACTCAGAAGATACCACATAAATGAGGTAGAAGTTGAGGAATCCCAGAACCTCACACCAAACGTTTGGGAAGCTTTTAGGTAGAGAGATCAAGGGCCTGGTAACTGAGAGAAAGAGATTGAAGGTAAGACAGCAATTTAATGCAAAAGAAGACTGAGATGAAATGTGAGGGGAAAGGCTGGCAAGGAGCATTCTAATGGTGCCCATTTATTTCCACAACACTACCCAGAAATCTCATTGCCATCTCTTGGCCAAAGTAAAACAAGAGCATCCCAGAATGAACAGGATAGGAAAGAATAATATCAAGGTAGCTTGGGCGCTGAGCTTGGGTTGGGATGAAAAACTTCAAATATTGGCAGGCTGGACACCACCCTTTAAGCATTCCCTTCCCTCATTTCTTCATAATTTTTCCTACCCCTCTACTCCTTGCCCTGACTCCTCTGCCCCCATAGTTGATAATTACAGCTGAAGGAGACAGAATTTTTTAAAGATCTGTACCCAGGAAAGATTTACTGGAATGAAACACCTGGCTGGAGATGGGGAGGAACAGAGACTCATGTGAATGAAAGTGATCCAGCCCAGAGTTTCTCCACCCAGAGAATCATCTCCCCTTCTTCCCTTAGAGGGGTATAACTAGATCTTTTTAAAATATGACAAAAGAGGTGAATTAATTACAAACAACCACAATTACACAGAAGTAGAAAAAAATATTTAAAATCGAAGTATTTAAAAAAACTAGGGAAGCAGCTGTGGCTCAAGCAATTGAGCTGCCATTTACCATATGGAGGACCTGGGTTTGATCCCTGGGACCTCCTGGTAAAAAAATAAAAAAGGCATCCCAGACCTGCATGGAGCGGAGAGGCACAGGCTCTCACCCCATGGGCACAGCGATGCACCAAAAAAAAAAAAAGAAAGAAAGAAAGACCATGACACAATCAGATAGAGGAAGAAAAAAAAAAAAAAACAGCTAATACCATGGAAATACCTTTCAAAGGGAAGCTAATGTAGTCAAAAGAGATATGTTAATCAAAAAGCACTACTAATGATCAAGACCACTCCACAATGATAAATCATTTAATTTACCATAAAATATAATAATTTTAATTGTCTATGTACTCAATAACATGGCTTCAAAATATATAAAGCAAAAATTGTCAGACTTACAGAAGAAATTATTAAAGCCACTATGACAGTGTGCGATTTTTAACACACATCTAAAACTGGGTCAATAAAGAAGAGATATTAGAAGCAAAATTGACAAGCTTCCCTTAATGCATACATAACTAGAACATTATATCTAATAACAGAAGAATTCACATTATTAAGCACTCAAGAAATATTTATGGGACTTCTGGGAAGATGGAGAATTAGAAAAACATGGAACTCTCTTCTCCCCCAGAAAAATAGCTAGAAGACAGGCAGAAATGGATTGGAAAAAATGTTCTAGGGTTTAGGACACCAGGGGAAGACTGGACACCACCCAGAAGAGAGGGGCATGGGGAAAAAAATCTTAATGGAAAAACTGTGATTAGAAACTGCAGCTGCAGCTGCTGGTGCCCTTCCCCCACCCTATGAGCAGACAATTTTGAATTCTCCAGCCTCAGGCCAGTGGCTACAGAGGGGGTCACTGGGATCCACCTCCCCAGGAAAGAGGAGAGAGGGGGATGCAGCCTAAGGCTGATTCAGCTTTTGGCCAACAAATTTGGTCTGCTATGTCCCATGAGATCTTCCAGGCCAGGAGGGTCTAGGAACTGGCACAGGACTAAAGGGAGCCAACACTCTCAACCACCCTCCCACCTGACTGAGACAGGTTGTTGAAGACACAGAGAGGAGTGGAATTACTTCCTACCTGAGAAAACAGAGAGGGTGTGAGCAAAGGTTGGAGAACAGCCTCTGAGAAAGTCTGAATTGCGAGGCTCTAAATAGCCTCAGGGCAGAATCCTCTGTCACTATGTTGTGGTCAGTGTTGTAGTGAACACACTCAGATCAGGCTTTGAACTGACAGGGCTGCTGAAGAGCACCATCTGCTGTTGGACTAAGGATGTGCATGTGAGGAAATTAAGTTAAAAAATGAGAGGTTTTTTCAGGCCTTTAAAACCTCCATCCTCAAGGCCATTGGAAGTGGGTCTGCAACCCATTACTGGGTCGAAGGCCCAGATTTGAGCAACTAACAGGGACAGTCCTAAAGATAGGTTGAACCAAGAATCAAAAAATGGCAGTAAGGGGCAAGATGGCGTCGGTTTAGGAGGGCACTCAGTAACTCACTCTTGAAGGATGGCTGATTGGGAACAGGATCTTGCCTGGGGGGTCTGTGCTGGGGGGCACACAGAGCAAGAACCTTGGGGACATCAATCTGGAGGGAGCTGGATGGCGAGGTGGATTGCTCAGGAAAGATTTGTGAGTTTTTCCCTTGCCTGTGGTAGTCGACACAGACGGCTGAGCCCCACCCTCAGGGAAAAATCACCCTCAGTGATTCCTGCCAGCGTTTTCCAAGAGTGGGAGGGTCCTGGCAGAGGGTCGAGAGGGGTTTCCTTTCTGTGGATTTGGCTGCCTGGAACCCCTTGCAGCTTTGGGGAACAAAATAGCTGGCTTGAAGCAGCACCAGGCTGAGAGGAGTGGCGAATCTGCTGAGGAAGGTTGATCTACCTAGCTGCCCAGGGATACATCCCAACTCCCGCCAGCAACCCGGTGAGAGGGAGCATTCTCCAAGAGTGAAAGGGTTCTGACAGAAGGTGGAGAGGGGTTTCCTTTCTGTGGGTTTGGTTGCCTGGACCCCCTCATAGCTTTGGGGAGCAAATAAGCCAGCTTGAAGCAGCACGAGGCTGAGGGGAGAGGTGAATCTGCTGAGAAAGCCTGATTTACCTAACAGCTGGGTGATACTGAGGCTTGGTTCCAGAGGGGGCGGAGTCAGCCAATTTAATTGTTCTGCACTGACAAGCATCAGAGCTTCAGCTCCCCTGGGGAGGCCAGGAAGTGGGAAGTGCTTGATTAGTTTTCACGAGTCTATTTAAGGTCCCCTTGGTGAAGGGGGTGGTCTAGAAGAGGCCTTCTTTTGGGTCCCTTATTTC
>JAQZBX010059812.1:0-17443 GCA_029593785.1 Cabassous unicinctus
GTCCTGCTGCATCAGTCCACCACGCTGTGCGGGCCAGCCCACCCTCACAAGGAGACCCCGGGAAGTGAACCCCGGGCCTCCCATATGGTAAACGGGAGCTCTATCTATTGAGCCACACCCGCTTCCCAGCAATCTCTCTTAAACTGCCATTCTCAAGACTCTACATTCCCTGAGTATTGTTTTAAATTCCATAAACTTAAACCTGCAACAGCTAAGCAGTGTTGTTTTCTTTGTTGTTGTTTTTAATAATGAACTTTTTAAATGTAAATTTAAATCTAAACAAAATTGTACTTAGGGTTATACATATTTACATTTCAGCATCTACTCAATTCCATTGAAACATGAATTTCACTACTCCATGGCCTTTATTAATCAATGATTGTACTGAGTTACTCCATTTGAATTCTCCCAGTTTCTTCAAATTTAGGGAGTGAGCAAGGCAGGAATCATTTATATAAATGGTCCTTTCTGGCAAGGATCATTTGCAAACATTATTGCAAACAATTTAGTGGAAACTATAAAAAATTGTAATGATACCACTCTTAACAAATCCAAAACTTTCCTAAAGAGTTCTGTGCAGGTGGGCACAGAGAATGCATGTACAATGATGTTAGTTATATGTTTGCTTGTAATGGTGAAGATGGAGTTTGAAATTAGGGCAAGGACCATTGGCCATATATTCTATATAGTCTCCTGTGAGAGCTCAGAGACTTTAATGATTCTGCTTTAATGACTAGTGCTAAATGAGAATATAGCCAGGGAGGAAAATTGGGAGGCCCTGGGAATTCGGCGCAGAGCAGTTTTAATAGCAAAATCAAAATAAGGAAATAATTGATATCACAGCACCTTTTTTTCAAAAGTCAGGGTTTTTACAATACCTACAGTTTTCCAAATGGTTTCAATGCAGAGGATTTGACCTGCATCTCTTAGAGGTATGACATATTCGTGTCATGCTGTTGGACATGTTTAATGCAAAAAACGATTCTCTCCAAATCGTTGGAGAAAATCCCTCCAAATCTGTGAAAGAAAGGGAAGGAGGAAGTCGTGAAAACAAAGATTCTAAAGTTGTCTATACATGTGCACTTTCTTAACATCCCAGAACCCCACTTAGCCCAGGTGTTTGCTGTTCTCAGGTCCCAGTAATGACACATTGGGCCAAGATTAAGCTTCAGTTAGAAACAAGGCCAGATAATCAGAAATTTTTAGGGGAAATTTTGATTGTTATTTATTCAGCATCTGATAAACAGGAAACGAGACAACCAGAAGGAAGAAGAAGGAGCCCAGCACACTTCAATTTTTCAGCCATTGAAATTTTGATATTGCTATTACTCCAATAACTTCAATAAATCATTTACAAAAAAGTTAACTATGGAATATTTTTAGATTTGTTTGTCAGCAAACACATTATTTGTAAGAATTGAGGCTATATTTTCTTATTTCCAATTCATTTACCCTCAATGTACTTTTCCTGCTTCATTGCACTTATATAATCTACAATATAATATTAAATAAAAGTGTTGATAGTGCTCAACTATGTGTGCTCCTGAATTTAAAGGTAAATTACCTAACAATTCATTATTTTGTTCTTGGCTCCTGGAGATAAAAATTATCAATTTAAGGGAGTTTGAGTTTACATTTTCATGTGAAAGCCTGCTTGATTTTGTCAATGCCTTTTCTACATGGAATTATTAACAAAATATTTTTCTCTTTTAATCTGTATCATATGCAAAATTAAATAATAAAACATCACATCTTGAGGACATTTTTTAACATTCTAAACATTGACTGAATATATGCAGGTATATTTAAAGCCTATGAATATATAAAAAGTATTTAGTATGAATATACATATTATATATACATATAAATCAATAACTCAAAAAGAAAAGACTAAAAGTAAATATAAGAATTAACATAAATACTTTATTTATAAATGCACTTAGCCAAAAATGATATCCGAAAGCCTCAAATAATCAGACATGCAAATTGAATTAACAAGATGATTGAATTAATAAAATTTTGACTAAAATTTAGTCTTGAAATTCACAAATACTAAATGATCATTAAAATGTTACTGCTAGAGATAAGAGTTAATAGAACACAATTGAACACTTGGAAGACTATACATTTGCACACATTTTTGTAAGCAATTTAGTAGATACTATGGAAAACGGAAATGACCATTCTCTTCATATATCGATTAGGTCTCAAGAAATTTTCCTAAAGGACCATGCACACCTTTGCATGGAGAATGCACACATTGGTATTAAGCATAAGTTCACTTGCAATGGTGGAGATTATATAGTTGTGTTGTCAAAATACTTAATACCAATATCATGAAATAATACACTATTTCATAAAAGCACAAAATCATGTAAAAAATAGGGTCTTTGAACCATGCACAGTGAGTATGAAAAGATGCATTGCAAAAATATTAGTGCAAATCACAGAAAGTGTATTGGAAGAAACACACCTAAATGTGCAACTCTAATTCTCTGTTGGAAAAAGTGGTAGTGAAATTAATCAGACATGTTTCATTTTCATATAGATTTTTCTGCATTGCTTGATATTTTACATAGACAATATTTTTATAAATATTAGTGCTAAAAGGACAAAAAGTAGAACTAAAGGAATCTTTTTAAAGTAGCATTGGTAACTAAATATGTATTCCTGAATTTAAATACAAATACTTAAATTCGAATGTCATATTTTGAACAATAAGGTTGATATTGTAATACATTAATGTATAGAGAGATACTACCTAAAATATTCTTATAGTTCTGGTGATATGCTCATTACAGAAACCCCCTAGGAGCATGTTCATCACCCTACTGAGGAGCCCTAATTCCTGGTGTTTAAGGTACTCAACCTATTGCCCCTGTTCCCTCTGGAAATGCTCCCTCTCACCATGATCCTTGGCTATTTCTCCTAGTTAAATTCCAACCTATTTATACAATGGGGACCTCTTGGGAAGTGCACAGGCTTGTTAACCTTGAGCCAATGCTGGAGAGGAGAGGAAACCTGCAACTCAGCAATCACACAGGACTCATGGAGGTCAGAAAGAAGTCTTAGTCGTAGAATGCCCAGCTATTCTGGATTGAAAGCATCTTCTGAAGACAGATACAGAAGAGCCATCATTTGCTTACACATGTATAAGAGATAGTTGAAGGGTAGAACAGAGAAATTGGGCCTTACCCTAACCATAGCTATAGGGATCCTCTCTTCCCAATCCATGCCTGACTTCCAGGTCTAATGAATGGAAGAGGAATTCCTGGTGTTTTGACTATTTTGGTGGAAAAATTTACTCAACTGCCTTTATTTTATCTATCCTCAGAAAGAAAAATATACTTAGTCATGTATATCCATTAAAGAAACTTGCTCTAATTGGTGAGAGTATTATCCAACCAATTGTTTCCAAGACAGAGAGGATGAGCAGATGTCATGATGATTCTAAGCATTCTTTGATCATCCCAATGCATTTTCAGGGCACATATGTTTGTTTTCATGAAAGCTGGTGGCAGTGCTGAAAATAGAACAAAAGAAATTATACATTTGTAAACACAAGAATGACAAGCCTCCATCCATTATTAAGGGATAATTAAAAGACTCATTTTATTGTCACAGGTATTACTGTCCTAAGCCACTGACGTTTGTAATTTGCAGGGAGAAAATAGATGACTCTCACATTATGGGTCCTTCTCTAATGAATAGGTTAAGAAGTAACCATCTTGGCAGCCTACACAACTATTACAAATATTACTATATAACATCAACTAGAAGTTTTCATCCTAGTGTGATATTAACTCGGGCTTCCTTTTCTGCTTGGGACCTTCCCTATTGTTCTTAATTTTACTGGAGAAACCAACCCTTTTATTATTTAATTTTAATTTATTTTATTTTATTTTACTATTTTATTTTATATTTTTAAAATTTTGTTGCCAAGGCCAAGAGTAGAATTTGTTGTATGACTTCTTTATATATATATATGTGTGTGTGTGTATATTTACATATATATACACACATATATATGTAATTTTTTATTTTTAAAGAAGCTTTAGATTACATAAATGTTACATCAAAAATATAGGGGAGTCCCATATATCCATTCCCACCTCCTCCCACACTTTTCCACATTAACATCTTTCACTAGTGTGGTACATTTCTTACAATAGATGAACACATGGTCTGACCACCCTTTGGTCACTACACAAGAATTGGTGAATATGTGGAGATTGAGCAACTGGCAGCTCTGAGGATCCTGAAGGACCAACTGGACTGCTTCCAGTTATGCCAAGTATGCAGACCCCAAACAACCATTTTAGGTAAGTGGGGCATTTGAGTCCAGTGATATGCCATGACCATCCAATGAGGTTTGTTGTGCCCAAAGATAGCATTGATTTACTGACTCCTTTCCATATCAGACAGTAGTTCCAAGAGGCTCCCCCTTTGTAAAGGGGTGGTAGGAGCACCATCTCTAACAGATCAAGGTGTTTAGGCAAAAAGCTTACTATGGAGAAAGTCATATCTACTTGCAATATAGAAAGACTTGTATGTGAGTGTTCACCCTGTTTTCTAGGCACCATTTCCATATTACCAAGAAGGCTTTGGTGGCTGTGCTGCACTCCTGCTGGGCATTATGGGAATCTGCATGTGTAGGCTGCCTGGCTGTTGCCCTGTAAGGATCTCCATTTTTAGAAGAGCCCTATAGGCAGCCAGGATTTGACATCCAAGTTCAAGGACTCCAAGAGGCATATCTGGAGGTTGCCAAAGCTTCTACTTTAAGATCAGTTCCCAATGGGACAAGGGATATTGCTTGCAAAATGGCCTATTGTGCCAATTCTAAGACACTCCCAAGCTGATGAAAGCATTTGTGCGTATGATTTTGAATATGGGCTTTAATAAGAGTGAGCGACGTAGAGTGTGTTACTTCTAGAACATGAATAATCCTAATATGTGTGGTGCAGTCTCAGTGTCTGAGATGCGCTTGTTTTAGATAGTGGTGGGAATCTGTCTTCTCTTAGAGGGCCAGATGATGGCCAGGAATATGACAGAGTTTGATGGCCCTTGTTTTTAATGGGATGCTATAACACAGTCTCATTTTTTGTAAATTATGTGTGAGTGTGGCTAGGTCCCTTTGGAGGCCCTCTTTATAGTCCCATGAGTATTAAGCAGTTTTTAATGGCTACTTGTAAGTTTCTGGCAGTAGCAGTTAAAATTTTTTCTTTTTCAGTTATTGGCACTGACTTACTGTCATAACAAAACTATCAATACTTGTAAAAATCTGAACTTTATGTTCATCCAATGTCTGAAATTTATATTTATAATTTCAATATTTTGACAATTGAATAATCCAGCATATTTCTTTTTAATTTTTACTGGTTCTACAGGACCTATCAACATGATATCATCAATATAATGGGCCAGTGCAATGTTTTGTGGGAAGGAGAGATGATCAAGTTCCTGTGGACAATATTAAGACATAGAAATGGAGGTTGATATACCACTAAGGCAGGAAAGTGAAGGTGTATTGCTGGCTTTTCCAACTGAAAGCAAACTGCTTCTGGTGGTCCTTACTAATGGCAATTGAGAAAAAAGGATTTGTCAGATCAACAGCTGCATACCAAGTACCAGGGAAAGTTTTTATTTGCTCAAGCAACGATACCACATCTGGAAAGGCAGCTGTGATTGTAGTCACCACCTGGTTAAGTTTATGATAATCTACTTTCATCCTCCAAGATCCACCTGCTTTCTGCACAGGCCAAATAGGAACATTGAATGAGGATGTGGTGGGAATCACCACCCCTGCCTCCTTCAAATCCTTGATGGTGTCACTAATCTCTGGAATCCCTCCAGGAAACTGGCATTGCCTTTGATTTACTATTTTGTTAGGTAGAGGCAGTTCTAGTGGCTTCCACTTGACCTTTCCTACCATAATAGCACTCACTCTACAAGCCAGGGATCCAACTTTATATTCCTTCCATCATTATCCCATACCCTAGTATTCATTTGCATACATATTCCCCTAATTTCTGTCTTTATAAATTGGAAAACTCTTGAAGTTCTTTCAGACTACAGCATAATTCCCCATGGGTCACACTTTGTATTTCACCTTTGGAGGCTTGTTGTGATTTTAGCCTAGTAATAGGTAGCGAAGAGAAGAGGGGTGGTGGGGATGGGTAAGGAGAAGGATTAGAAATGTCTGCAAGGTACTGACTTCAGGGCATTCCTTTGCATTTTCATTGATGAGACAGGATTAATCTCTTCAGGCAGGGGTTGAAAGACAGAGTCCTCAGGGCAGGGTGGAGGCTGGACAGTGCAGGCTTTAGTTTGGCTGGCACCTACCTCAGGGCTGGAAAGAGGTCTGGACTCCCTGAGGCAGGTTGGAGGCTGGGTGATACAAGGTTGACCAAGTGTGGTCTCCAAAAGACAGGTCACCACAGGTTTATCTGGCAAAGTCTCAGCAGAATTTAAAATTCCAGTGTCTCCACCGATATCATCATCCCATATGTCTCCAACTTCCTTAGGGTTTCACTCCTTTTCAATCAATGCCTTCACTTTAAAAGCAGACACTCTGTGAGGTTGAGATTTTAGTTTCCTTTGTAACTCTGCTATTCATACAATGAGAGTCTGAGTTTGGTTTCCAGAAATAGAGCCTGTGGCTGAAGGAAACAAGATTTTCCTTCAGAGCACACAGAAATTTTCACATCATCAAGTTGCAAATTTGAAGACTTTACCTCATCCCTTTCTTTTGTAACTGTATCCAGAGTATCTAGGAGGAGTGAGTCAACATCCCTGTACCTTTTAACTCCACAAAACTCTGTTATGGTGTTGAAAACACTCTGACCCAGATCCTTTCCTCTTTTAAGTGTGGAAGTAGGGGAATCTAGTGATGATATTTTGTGTATCTCCACTGCCAACTCTTCCATAGACTGTTAGTTGTGCTTTCATTATTGGAAAGGGAGTCATTAGTAACCTTTAGTCCAATTAGAGTAGAAAGCCAATTACAAAACTCCTGGAACCACTTCAAAAATCCATGTTTAAGATTCTGTCCCTCAGGAACCACTCCTGGTACCAAGCTATATTAGTCAGGATTCTCTAGGGAAACAGAATCAACATGAGATATCTGTAAATAGTATAAGATTTTATAAAAATTCTTTCACATAACTGTGAGGGTGCACAAGTCCAAATTCTGTAGGCAGGCTGCAAACCACAGGCTCCAAAGAAAGTCCTTGATGAGTTCCCGGGAGACATTGGTTGTCCAAAGTTGAGCTGGAAAATTCTCTCTGAATGCTGAAATCACTTCCCCTTTTAAGGCATTCAACTGATTGGATAAAAGGTCACTCGTTGCTAATAGCAATCTCCTTTTTTTTTGTAGATGTAATCAGCCACCTATGCAATAAACTCACTGGTAAATAAAGTCCATAAATGTACTTGTATTACAATTAGCCCAGTGTTTGCTTGATCAGAAAACTGGGCACAATTACCAGGCAGAGTTGACACACTTGCCTACCCATCACAATTTCTTTTGCCCATTTTTAAGTTGTGTTACATGCTATTTTTGTCATTTATTTGTATGATCTGTTTGTTTAACCTGGAGATCAATCCCTTATCAAATATGTCATTTCTGAAGATTTCTGTCCATTGAGTTGAAAGTTTTTTCACCTTTTTAAGGAAATTATTTGAAATACAGAAATGTTTAAGTTTGTTTGTTTGTTTTTCTGTACTGAGGGCTGGGGATTGAACCCAGGAACTTGTATGTGGTAGGAAGCCAGCATTCAGCCACTGAACCATATCATCTTCTCTGAGTTGGTTTTTTCATCTATTTTGCTTATTGTTTGTTTTTGTTTTTTTCAGAAGGCAACAGGAAAAGAAACCAGTACCCCATGTGGGAGGTGGGAGCTCAACCACTTGAACCACATCCACTCCCAAAATGTTTAATTTTGAGGCAATTCCATTCATCTATTTTCTCTTTTGTAGCTTGTGCTTTACGTGTACCATCTAAGAAATCATATCAACCAGAAGATCTTGAAGATGTTTCCCTACATATTCTTCTAATACTTTCATGGTTCTAGTTTTTATATTTAGGTCCTTTATCCATTTTTTTTAATTCCATCTTTTTTTTTTTTATTTTTAAAGAAGCTTTAGATTACATAAATTTTACATCTAAAATATAGGGGATTCCCATATACCTCACCTCCTACCCCTCTCACATTTTCCCTCATTAACATCTTTCATTAGGGTGATACATTTGTTACAATTGATGAACACATATTAAAGCATTGCTACTAACCATGGTCTATTATGGTTTACATTTTGCACCACACCTTTTTATAGGTTTTGTAAAAATGTATAATGGCCTCTAGTCATCATTGCAATATCATGCAGAACAATTCCAATGTCCCCAAAATACCCCAGGTTGCACCTATTCTTCTCTCTTCCTCCCCTCAGAACCACTGGTGACCACTGTCATTATATCATTCTTACAAGTCCTTCCATTACTACTTTTGTTCTTACGGTGATGAATTTCATTTAAAACTTGGAAAAACACAGCAGTAGTCTTGCCATTACTGAAAGCAATGACTCTCTCATGAATAATTTGATATATGAAAAATATATAATCATATTGTATTGAATAAAAGAAAGGACTACTCAGTAACAAGCACTGGCCAAATAATTTATTTTAGGAGCAGTGAAAGTTACTTCATTCCATAGTTGTCCCCTGAAACATAAAATTCGGTGAAACAAATAAAAGTACAATGAAAACTAAACTTAGAGTGATATTTTCTTATTTTGTAATGAAACAGCTTTCTAGGAAAATATTAAATAACAACAGAGATTAGTATACATTTTACATCACACAAATAAAAGTATACATTTAACATATAAATAAATGAAAGAACAATTGACCTACTAGGAAAAATAATTCCAATTTATACTGATGACATATCATTGATACAATTAGTAAGTAAATAGGTAAAAGGAGTGGGCACGCCATGGATTATAGATTTCATTTTCAGTTGAGGGTCAAGGAAGGTGCATGCAGGCAATGTGGTAAGATTGAAAAAGAGTATGGAAATTGGGTAGTAAAATGTTGAATTTTAGGGACAATTTAGTTTTTTAAATATACCTTTTTATTTTTTATTAAAAGAAACTTAGATTACATAAATGTTACATAAAAAAAAAACAACAACAGGGGATTCCCATATGCCCTTCTCCCAACCCCTCCAACATTTTCCCACACCAACAACTTCCTTCATTAGTGTGGTACAGTTGCCACAACTGAGGAACACATCTTAAAGCATTGCCACTAAGTGTGGATTATAGTTTACACTGTTATTTACACTCTTTCCCACACATTTTTGCAAGTTATTACAAGATATATAGTGACTTGTATCTGACATTGCAGTGTCATTCAGGGCAATTCCTCAGTCCCAAAACTGTCCCCAAATTGCACCAATTTTTCCCTGTCCCTGTTCTCAGAACCTCCAGTGGCCACAGTCTGCACATCAATAAGAGTTCTTCCATTGCCTGGATCACAGTAAGTCTGTAGTAGAATAACAGTAAGTCTATTCTAGTCCATCATTCATTCATTCCTGAGGATTCCAGGATGGTGATGCTCACTCCACCTCTAATTGAGATGGGGCTTAGAGCCCATGAAGCAGATGGATGGGACTATCTTGCTTGTAGTTGCAGACTCTCTCTGTTCCTTGAGATGATCGTTGTCTATCATCATCTCCTAATTAGTTGTCCTGGGTAAGCCCAATGAACTGGAGAGTAGGTGTACCAAATCTGTTGAGATTCAGGGCCCATCTGGTACATGGAAAGCCCAAAGATTAAGTCTCTTGGACATGAACCTGTCTATTCTAGTACTAACTATAGTTTCAAGTAGCAGGGGCAGAAGAACCATGTGTAGGGAAACTACCACTTAGCCCAAATCTTTCATCCTGGGGAGCATAAATTAAAAAGGAGGACCCACTATCAGGGCACCAAACTCCTGAGCTGTCTGCCCTACCTATAGTGTCTGGATGTCTCCAGAGTCCTCAGGAGCCCTTTTATTTGAGGGAATATATACTTTGGCAGTCAATGAGTTCCTGCTGAGATGTGCATAAGTGTAGCCTCTAGAATGACTTCCCAACTCACATCGAAGTCTCTTAGCCATATAAAGTCTTTTGTCTTCAACCTTTCTCCTTTTTGGTTAAGGCCTTTCTCCAGCTGCATTGTTAGCTGGTGCTTGGTAGTAATCCTTAGGTACCAAGGAGTCTCATCCCCAGGAGTCAAGTTCCACACTGGAGGAAAGGTGATGCATTTATATGCTGAGATTGGCTTAGAGAGAAGCCGCATTTGAGCAGCAAGGAGGCTCTGCGGAGGTAAAGTTTAGGTATCCTATAATACTAGGCTAAGTTTTAATTTAAAAAGTAAAGATTTATAAGTACAGTCATCACTATCAAGGCCCCCATCAATGGTACATCTTCCTTCAATAGCACTGCCCCTGTACTCAGGGGTTTCTTGTTGTCCCATTAGAAAATATGGCAGATATCTCCAGGATGGGAATTCTATATTCCTTTGGTTATTGTGTGTATCTCCACCCACTGTGACAATGCCCAATGAACACTTGAACACATTTATATGCCTTATAGATATGCCCCAGGTGAACCTCCTACCATGTATCCCCAATCTCTGTCAGCCACACCAATGATTCTCCCCTATCAGAATTGTAACCCTTCTGTGATGAAAAATTTCTTCAAAATTGAAGCCAACAAAATAACTGAATGCAATTAATAGGAAAATGATGTAATAAGGATGGCTTTAAAAATAATGAATAAAATACAATTTTTAAAAGTTTGAAATAATTAAAAAATTAAAAATTTTTTTGACATTATGTCTTTCATCACTGTGTGATCTGTTGTCTTGTAAGTACAGTGGCATTTTCTTCCTTTTATTCCTCCAGTGTCTTATTTTTTTCATTTTGTCTTCAAATAAGCTTTAGGTTATAGAAAGGTCATGTACAGAATATAGGTGATTCCCATATACCCAACATCCTTCTCCATTTCCCCATTCCCCTATTAATAACATTTTACATGTGGATGGTACCTTTGTTATGATTGATGTATGAAAATCAAAACATTGCTACTAACCATGGTCGTTGATTTATATTATGGTTTACATTTTTCTCTGCACATTTTTATAGGTTTTGATGAAGTTTGACATGATCTGCATCCATCATTGCAAGATCATGTAGAACAATTCCATCACCTCAAAAATGTCCCATGCTCCATCTCTTCTATTCCTCTCTCTCCCTCCCCTCAGGACCCACAGTAACCACCAAAATTAAAACTCATTGAAGGACAAGATTCATAGTTACTTGCAACAACAATGAAGGCTAGACATATTGGCCTTTCCTCCCCTATTAGGCACTGCCTATGTTCTAAACAGACTTCCACCCTTCTATTTGAGATCATAGCAGGGCTCCCCAGGATAAGAGTGCAACAACTTCCTACTGATTATGTGAGCCTCCACCCACTGATAAAACACACTATGACAAGATGAATGCTAATACTTCCTAGGAGCCTGCCCCAGGTGTGCCCTGTCCCACATGACCCTCATGTTCAACACCTTAAACCAGTAACCCTCCCCTGTATTATTTTCCAAAAGAACATTCCCAATGTTGTAGTTTCAACCACATACCCACAAATCCCCATAGTTCACCTACACCTTTCCCCAGTTCCATGGACAATCCAACCTACCCTCCCCACCCTTCCCAATCTCAAACCAACACTACCTAGCTCAACAGCATCACTACACCACTGTTATGCCCATCCATGCACAACTACACCATTCCACCTTATCATAGATTTTGCCCATATGGGCATTGGCTCACAATCTTCTTCTCCCTTTCTGTCTCCTGTAAATCTATCTTCCAGACTCTAGCTCTGTGGTCCTACTCAATTTGCTTAATTCACATAAATGAGGTCATTTAATATTTGTCCTTCAGTGTTTGAGTTGCTTCACTCAACATAAGGTCTTCAAGGTTCATACATGTTATCTAGTGTGCTAATACTGCATTCCTTCTTACACCTGAGTAATATTCTCTTGTATGTAAACAAACCACAATTTGTTTATCCATTCCTCTATTGATGGACATTTTGGTCATTTCCAAATTTTGGCAATTGTGAATAATGGTGCTATGAACATTGCTGTGCATTTATCTGTTCACGTCCCTGCTTTCCATTCTTCTGGGTACATACCAGGAATAAGATTGCTGGGTCATATGGCACAAAGCTGGATCATACAGCAGGTTCCTGAGGAGCCACCAAACTGTCCTCCACAATGACTGCATCATTCTACAACCCCACCAGCAGTGGCAAAGTGTTCCCATTCCTCCACATCCTCTTCAACATTTGTAGTCCTCTTTTTTAATTGCCACCAGTCTAATAGGCATAAGATGATATCTGATTGTGATTTTGATTTGCATTTCCCTAATAGCTAGTGATGTTAAGCAACTTTTCCTGTGCTTTTTAGTCATTAGTATTTCTTCTTTGGACAAATGTTTATTCAAATCACTTGCCCATTTTTAAAAAATTTGTTGGTTGTCTTTTTATTTTCAAGGTGTAGGATTTCTTTATATATGCTGGATATTAGGTCCCTATCAGATATATGGTTAACAAATATTTTCTCCCATTGAGTAGACTGTCTTTTCACTTTCTTGACAAACTCCCTTGAGGTACAAAAGATTTTAATTTTGAGGGGGTACTATTATCTACATTTTCTTTCATTGCTCATGTTTTGGGTGTAAGTTCATGAAACCATTTGCTAATACAAGATCTTGTAGAGGCTTCCCTATATTATCTTCCAAGATCTTTATGGTCTTGGCTCTTATATTTAGATCTTTGATCCAACTTGAGTTAGTTTTTGTATAAGGTGTGAGGTGGTAATACTCTCTCATTCTTTTGATTATGAATATCCAGTTCTCTAAGCACCATTTTTTGAAGAAACCACTCTCTCCCAGTTGAGTGGGCTAGGTGGCCTTGTCAAATATGAGTTGACTGTATATGTGGGTATTTATACCAGAAATCTGAATTCAGTTCAATTTTTCAGTATGTCTATCCCTGTGCCAATACCATGCAGTTTTGACCATTGTAACTTTGTACTATGTTGTAAAGTCAGACAGTGTGATTCCTCTGATTTCATTTTTTTCTTTCTCAATATATCTTTGGCTATTTGGGTCCCCTTGCTCTTCCAAATAAATTTCATAGTTAACATTTCCTATTCAGTAAAAATGCTGTGGTAAATTTTATTGGGATTGCATTAAATCTGTAAATCAGTTTGGGTAGGATAGACACATTAATGATGTTGTCTTCCTATCCATGAACAGGGAATATTCTTCTATTCATTTAGATCTTCTTTGATTTCCTTTAACCATGTTGTGTAGTTCTCTGCATTGAAGTTATTTGCATCTTTAGTTAAATTTATTCCTAGGTATTTCTTTAGTTGCTATTGTAAATGAGATGTTTTCCTGGATTTCCTCCTCAGTTTGTTCATTATTTGTGTACAGAAATGTTACTGATTTTTACACATTGATTTTATAACCTACCACTTTACTGAACTAATTTATAAGCTCTAGAAGCTTTGTTGCAGATTTCTCAGGGCTTTTTATGTATAGAATCATGTCATTTGCAAATAGTGAAATTTTTACTTCTTACTTTCTAATTTGATGATGTTTATATCCTTTTCTTGCCTAAGTGATCAAGCAAGTACTTCTAGCACAATGTTAAATAAGAGTGGTGAAAGTGGGCATCCTTGTTTTGTTCCAAGTCTTAGAGGAAAAGCTTTTTGTATTTCACCATTGAATATGATGTTAGCTTCGGTTTTTCTTATATACCCTTTACCATGCTAAGGAAGTTTCCTTTTATTCTTATCTTTTGAAGAGCTTTTACCAGGAAAGGTTGCTGTATTTTGTCTAATTCTTTTTCTGCATCTATAGAGATGATTATGTGATTCTTTTCTTTTGATCTGATTATGTGGTGTATTGCATTCCTTGATTTTCTTATGTTGAAGCATCCTTGAATACTAGGGATGAAACCCAACTGGTCATGGTGTATAATTATTTTGATGTGTTGTTGAATACGATTAACAAGTATTTTGTTGAGAATATTAGCATTTAAATTCATTAGAGAGATTGTTTTACAGTTTTCCTTTTTTGTGGTGTCTTTGTGTGGCTTTGGTCTTAGAGTGATGTTAGCATTATAGAATGAGTTAGGCAATGTTCCCTTCACTTCTAATTTTGGAAGAGTTTAAGCAGGATTGGTGTTAGTTCTTTCCAGTATATTTGGTAGAATTCACCTGTCAAGCTGTCTGGTCCTGGGCTTTTCTTAGTTAGGAGGTTTTGGATGACTAATTCTATATTGTTACTTGTGATTGGTCTGTTGAGTTC
This sequence comes from Cabassous unicinctus, assembly GCA_029593785.1. NCBI lineage: Eukaryota > Metazoa > Chordata > Mammalia > Cingulata > Chlamyphoridae > Cabassous > Cabassous unicinctus. The sequence goes on from JAQZBX010059812.1 coordinate 14,432, forward strand.
ATCATTTTCTTCTTTCATCAGTGTAGGCTGCCTGTGTGTTTCTAGGAATTTGTTCATTTTCTCTAAATTAACCATCATGTTGGCATACAATTTTTTAAAGTATCCTTTTATGATACTCTATTTCTTTGGGATCAATGGTGATATCCCCTTCCTCATTTCTTATTTTATGTATTTGCATCTTTACTCTTTTTTTCTTTGTTAGTCTAGCTAAGGGTTTGTCAATTTTATTAATCTTCTGGAAGAACCAGCTTTTGGTTGGTGTTTATTTTTTCCAGTGCTTTCTTATTTTCAATTTCATTTAGCGCTACTCTAATCATTGTTTTTTACTTCTTTCTACTTGTTTTGGGGTTAGTTTGATGTTCTTTTTCTAATCCTTCCATGTCTGCAGTTCAATGTTTGATTTTAGCTCTTTCTTCCTTTTTAATATAGGCATTTATGGCTATGAACTCCCCTCTCATTGTTGCTTTTGCTGGATCCCATAGATTTTGATACATTGCTTTGTCATTTTCATTTGTTTCAAGGTAGTTAATGATTTCTTTTGCAATTTCCTCCTGGATCCACACTTTGTCTAAGAGTGTGTTGTTTAACTTCCATATTTTTGTGCCTAATCTGACTCGTCCTTACTGATTTCCAACTTCATTCCATTGTGGCCAGAGAAATTACTTTGGATAATTTTGGCCTATCTGAATTAATTGAGAGTTGTTCTGAGGCCTAGCATATGGTCTATCTGGAGAATGATCCATGTGCACTCAAGAAGAATGCATATTCTATTGTATTTGGGTGGAATGTTCTATATATGTCTATTTGGTTCAGATCCTCTAATGTATTACTCAAGGTGTTTCTTTATTTATTCTCTATCCAGATGTTCTGTTTAATGGTGATAATCATGTAATAAATCCCCCACAATGTTGGTATCACCTTCTTCTCCACTTAGTATTTCCAGTGTTTGTTCATGAGGCACCCTGGTTAGGTGCATAAATGTTTATTATTGCTCTTTCTTCTTGATAGATTATCCCTTTTATTAATGTATAGTGATATTCATTGTCTCTTATAATAATATTGCATTAAATGTCTATTTTTCCTGTATTAGTATAGCTACTCCTGCCCTTTTTTAGGTTATTGTTTTCATGTAAAATTGTTTTGCAATCATTCACTTTCAGTTTCCTTGCATCACTGGGTCTAAGGTGAGTTCCTTGTAGAAAGCATATAGATAAAGTCTTATTTCCTTATCCATTCTGCCAATCTGTGCCTTTTGCCTGGAGAGTTTAATCCATTAACATTTAATGTTTTTACTGTCAAGGAATTACTTGTGTTAGCCATATTTTCTTTAGGTTAATGTGTGCTATATGCTGTTTTTATTTCTCTCTTTTTTCTTTTTAGTTGCTCTTACAATCTCCTCCAACTCTCTTTCTCCTGTTTTTTCCATTCAACTTGCAAAAATCCTTTTAGTATTTTTTGAAGAGCAGGTTTCTTATTGACAAACTTTTAATTTCTGTTTATCTGTGAGTATTTTGAACTCACCCTCATTTTTAATTACCAGCTTTGCTGAATAGAGTATTCTTGGCTGGATTTTTTTCTTTTAGCAGCTTAACTATGTCATACTACTACTTTCTTGCCTCCATGGTTTCAGGTGAGGAATCTGCACTAAATCTTATCGAGGTTCCCTTGGATGTGATGGATATCTTTTCTCCTGATGCTTTATGTATTCTCTCTTTGTCTTGAGCACTGGGCAATTTAACAAGTATATGTCTTGAGGGAGGTCTGTTTGGATTTGTGCTGTTTGGAGTGCACTACACTTCCTGGATGTGTATGTTCTAATGACTCAATAGAGTGGGGAAATTTTCAGCCATTATTTCTTTCAACATTCTTTCTGCCACTTTTCCCTTTCTTCTCATTCTGGGATGCCTATAATGCATATGTTTGTTTTGTATTGTTATTCAAATCCCTAAGTCCCTGCTAGATTTTTTTCCATCTTTTTATCTATCTGTTCTACTATCTGTCTGATTTCAGATGTATTGTCTTCCACATCATTGATTCTTTCCCCTGCCTGTTCAAATATATATTTTTCCAGTGTACTTTTGACTTCTTGCATTTTGCCATTCATCACCATCATATCTGTTATCTTTTTATGTTTGTTTACAATTTCTTCAGTATGTTTTCCCAGTGTCTTCTTAATATCCTTTATCTCTTCCTTCAGTTCATTAAGTTGATTCATGATATTTGTTTGGACATCTCTGATTTATTGTTCCACATTCTGCATCTCCTTTTGTTTTGTATTTTGTTTGTTAGACTGGGCCATTGTTCTCCTATTTTTTAGTATGGCTTGTAGTTTTTTGTTGGTATCTAGGCACCTTTTATATTGATGGGTTTATTTAGTGAATTAGCTTCTCTTTCTTCTCTAGGGTTTTATATTGTTAATGCTTTATTGTGTGTGGTAACATTTCATTTTGACTCTTCATTCTTCTTATTCTATTTCCTTAGTGTTGTCTATGTTCCCTTGGAAAAAAATTAGGATGAGAGAAAAGGAAATATATAAGAAGAGAAAAAGAATAATAGTAATAATAATAGTAAAAGGTTGAAGAGGATCTATACAAGACCTAGGAAAATGAATAATTAACACGAGTAAGAAGTACAGAGGAATAAGAATAAAAAAGTAGAAAAGAAATAATGAAATAGCAAAGAGAGTAGAGAAAAATATATAGAGTGAAATAAAAAGTGAGAATAATGAAGACAGAGTAAACAAAAAAGAAAAGAGGAAAAAGGAAAAAAGTTTTAAAAAATAAGAAATCAGAGAAAAAAGGAAAGAGAGAGAGAAATAAAAACAAGAAAAATTGAAGATGAAAATAAAGAGGTGGAATGAAAGTACAACAGAAAACAGAAGATAGAAAGATGTAGGAAAGAAAAGAGATAGTGTGAGTAGCCAAAATTTGTAAAAGAAAAAAAAAGTGAAACAAGGAAAGGGGGACCACAACAAACAAGAAACAAGACAGCAGCAACTAATTTTTAAAAAGG
>JAQZBX010059813.1:0-17442 GCA_029593785.1 Cabassous unicinctus
CTCTCCATTTCCCCATTGCTGTCCCTTTTCCTCACCCCCCTTTCACCTTCCCTATCTCTCCCCAACACCTCACTGGTTTTGTGAGTTGATAATTGATTTGGAACAAGACCAGGATTCCTACTGTCCTCTTGAGAGGAGAGGCCTGGCCCCCTGCCTACCCCCTACCCCCTGCAGCTCTCCTTGGAGCTTAAGTTTCCCTGTAGAATTGGAGATCTTAGTGTCCCCCATATGACGCTCCCTGTAATGTCTCTGACGTCTAGAAAGTTTGTTTTGAAATAACGCACGTTAACATTTGTTCACTCATTCATTTTTTGTTTCAGCTACCATTTATTGAGGGCTGTATTAGTCAGCCAAAGGGGTGCTGATGCAAAGTACCAGAAATCTGTTGGCTTTCATAAAGGGTATTTATTTGGGGTAGAAGCTCACAGTTACCAGGCCATAAAGCGTAAGTTACTTCCCTCACCAAAGTCTGTTGCCACGTATTGGAGCAAGATGGTTGCTGACTTTTGCAAAGGTCCAGCCTTCCTCTTCCTCTTAAGGCTCCGTGGTCCCAGCTTCTTCCAATATCAGCTATAGGTTGGGATAAGTCTCATCTCTCTCCTGGGACTCGTTTCTCTCCGGGCTCAGCTGCTCTGCTCTCTCCACAAGGCCAGCTGTAAACTATCGGGCGAATGGCTCATCTCTCTTTCCGGGGCCTCTGCGGTATCTTTGGACCCATCTCTATTCCTCTGTGTTCTGTGTATTTACTTCCCAGGGCTTCAGCATCCAACACTCCCACCTCCCTTCACTGAGGTGCGATTTCTCTGAGTCCCCGCCCACCAAGGGGGCGGGTTCTCAACATCCTACTGACGTGTCCCAATCAAAGCCTTAATCATTATTTAATCAAGTAAAAGTGAAACCTCTGAATCCAATACATATAATATGCCCAGAGGAAAAGACCAGTTCACAAACATAATCCAATATCTATTTTTGGAATTCATAAACAATATTAAACTGCTACAAGGGCCTACCATATGTCAGTGAATAAGAGACAACATTGCTTGCCCTTGTGGAGCTTACATTCAAGCATGAGGAAACAAACTATAAAAATAAACATAATGAACTAAATCGAATGTTAAAAGATGACAAGTGCAATGGAAACATTTAAAAAATAGAAGCAGAGTAAAGGGGATGGAGGACAGGTAATGATTGTAATTTTAAGTGAGGTCATTTGAGGCTTCATGAAGAAGGTTACACCTTATCAGAGACTTGAAGCAGGTAGAGTAGTTAGCTGGGGTGGGGTGAGGGGCATGAGGGAGGAGCGTGTTTCAGGCAGATAGAACAGCCGGTGCCAAGAGTCGGAACACTGGAGACCAGTGTGACTGCACTTTGGAATCTGCTCTGAGGAAGTGGGATCTGCTGGAGGGTTTTGAGTGTGAGAGTGAGGTAGACCTGACCTAGACATTTGACAGGGTCGTTCTGGCTCTCAGTTGAGAATGCCCTTCTCTTGACCACCCCCTCTCTTCTCTTGTCTCACCAGATCACAGAATACCTGAACGCCCAGGAGTCAGCCAAGAGTGCCAGGGTGAGTGTTTTCACCTCAGGAGCCCAGAGGTTCCCAGAGAGGGAGCCCTGGCCCTTGGGGTAGAGCCCATCCCTGAAGACGCCTATTCTGTTTGCTCTTACAGCTGAACCTGTGGCGCTACGGAGACTTCCGAGCCGATGACGCAGATGAGTTTGGCTACAGCCGCTAAGGAGGGAGTCAGTCGGATTTAGCTCCCAGCACCGCTCACACCAATACTTCTTCCTCTGCTGGAAAGGGGTTTTCAACTCAAGAACCCAGAGAGGGGGTGGAGGTTGGGTCCAGCTTTGCTTCAGTGTATGGAAATGTCTTGTAGGGTGGAGTCTGGGCTGGGGGTGGGGTGGGAGGAGCCAGAGGCCTTTTGGAGGCAGGGCCCTTGTCCTTTAGGTTGACAGGCACTGCCATCCATAGTCTCTCCCAAGAGAGATTTTGTGTTTTTATTTTGGGGTTTGTGGTTTTTTTAAAAAAATTGTCCTCAAATCAGGAAGAAACATGAAAGACTGTCTTAGTGGAGGGAGTAATCCTGGCAGCCAAGGCCAGCTGCCAGCCAACACCCCACCTCTATCCCAGACTGCCCTTCTTCTCCCAGCTCTTTATCCAGCTGTTGATTATGTGATTTCTCTGATATGTCCATTCTCAAATGCCAACATGTCCACATCTGTCCTCTCAACAGCCCTCCCCCATTCTGTATTTAAAGCTTTCAAGGCCCAATAAAATAGTATATGCTGTCTGCAGCTCATTGGTCATGGTGGAGCCCAGAGACTGGGATTTCTCAGCGCCCCAGCCAGGAGGGGACCCGGGCATCTGGCTCAGCATCCAAATGCCTGCCCACAGTCCCTGAAAACAGCCAGTCAGGGGAGGCAAGGCAGCTCTTTAAAGTTCTGAGTGTCTCCTGGGCTTGGTGGACGTCACTTGGCACCGTGGCCATCATGCAGAAAGCTGGGGGCTTCTCTTTTGACTCACCCATCGGGACCCTATTGTACGTGGCAACCCTCAAGAAGCTTAGGGATTCAGAGCAGCACGGCAAGCAGTGCCCAGGACTCGTCACGCACTGGGAATGTGTACACAGCATGAAAGGCTGCCTTCATCGGGCCAGACCCAGGCAGGGAACTGCTGGCCCTGTCATTAGGCAAGCCACAGTGCTTGTCAGCTCCTCCAGAGCCCCTGCAAGGATCCAAACGGGAATCAGTCAGGAGAAAAGAGGTGATTCCCTAATTCCTGCTGTGCCAGGAATCAAGGCTAAAGCTTGACAGGCTAACATCAAATGGGTTAAGAAAGAGGGGCCCCTGCCCCTGCCTGACTCTTTTAACAGTGAGCTCCGATATCAGTGCTGATGTTCATTGGAGAAATGAGCTGGAAGGACAAGGATGCTCTGAGGTGGATCAGGGCCCCCAGCCAAGGAGAGGCCTGTCTGTTTCAGGTCAGCCCTTGCTTTTCTTAACTTGACAAGGTATATCCCCTAAGGTTCTGAAAGGAGAGCTGGCCCTGGAGCTCAGAAACCCCAGGCAACTTCTAGCCCACAGGGAGGGAGAGAGATCCCCAGAGCAGCCACTGCAGTGAACAATTAGCTGCCTGTTACACTACTCAGGGAATGGCAGAGAGAGGAAGTAAGTGTGTGTATGATGGAGGTGGCTGCTTCCAGCATCCACAGTGTCCAGGAGAGCTGCCTTGCATCCCATCCACCAGCCCTTCATTCTTTCCACACAGCATCACCTGTGTGGCCTTGCTTCCCCAGGCACACACTCTGGTAAAATACAGTGGCACATCTTCCTGGCTGACACAGCCATACCAGCCGCATGCTCCACCTTGGCATTCTGAACTGGAGTCATGCTCCAAACTGCCATGTACCATTGGTCCTTTGGTTTGGGGGATGTCAGTGGGGAGAGTGAGGCCTGGCTGGCCTGCTCCAATTCCTAAGCTAGAAGCCCCAGGCCCCAGAAAAATACTGACTCCTGGAAGTTCTGCCCACAGAGTTCTGGCCCAGGCTTCCCACGGGCTTCCACTCAGGACTCTTGTCTTTAGACAGAAAGACATGTGTGCTTCCTGAAGCCAGGGTGCACTAGTTAAGGGGAGGGAAGTGGGAGAAGTGTTGAGACAGTGCAGCTCTGGAAACCGCTACACTTCTCTACCTCCTCTTGAGGACTCGCCATTTCTGCCTCCAGTCTCTCAGGGCTGGTCAGACAAGTGCTGATACTAATTTTTGATCTAATAAACTGGACTTCCCCTGACTCTATAGTACCTTATGGGAACCAAGAAGTCTGCAGGAGTATAGCTGATGAATCAGTGTGCACCTGTCCGTCTGTCCCTATTCCTGGAGAGGGTGTCCTGCCACCTGCAAAAGCCCATTATTACCATGCTCTGATTTTCTTTTATCCATGGTAGAGGCCAGTCTTGGAGAAGAGATGCTAGTCTCACCCATTTCTCTACCTCCAAGGTATGCCTGGGAGGGCCAGGATGTAGGTCATTGTGGATTCACCATGAGCATGACTGGCAGAGGGGCAAGATGCCAGCCCACTCTTTCATAAAAGAGTCTGAAATCATCTCCCTGTCTTAACAGTTGCCTTGGTTACATCTGTGCCCAAAGACAAGCCCTCCTTTAGCTCTCCAATGAAAATTGTGCTTGAACCTTCCCACTACTTATTTTCTTTCTCCTCCAAGGCTGGTTTAGACCAAGGTCAGAGCAGTCACCCAGGTAGGAAGGCACTGCTTCTCCTTGTCTGTTTTTGGCCCAGCTTGTGTGATGCGTTATCAAGTTCCAAGAATTGGCAATCACCAGTTTGGTGTTCCTTTCTGCCACATCTGTTGAGTTCCTGAGGTTTGTTCTGGGCAGGGCTGGGACTAGGGTGAAGCAAGCAAGACATATAGGGTGCAAAACTTAAGGAGCCACTCATTGTCGGTTATGCAAGTGCATCTGCATATTTTATTTTTATTACATTGTTGAGGCCAGTCAGCATCGGCACTTGTACAGGCCTGTAAGTAACACAGAAAAAAGCTCTCCAAAGTCCCTTTCCCCACCTTGATTTACGAAACGTGCTCCTTAGCCTCAAGATCATAAACTCTGCTTCTCTATGCACATTTTCAGTTAAATAACAAAATCTCTTGGGGCACCTATTATCCATCCATCCATCCACCCACCCACCCATTCACCAAATGTGGATTGATGCTGAGATAGTACCTAGCAACATCGGGCCCCGTGAGGGCCAGAGCCATCTCTATAGGCTGTGCTGTCCAGGGATGTGCAGTCTAGTGGAGGAGCCAGCAGATGGTCATAAGATCCATCACAAGCCACAACAGTGTCCAAGTGCTCCAGGATTTCAAGAGGCCAATGCCCTCGCCCAGGTGGCTGGGAAGGTTTCAGTGAGGAAGAGGATGAGTAGAGGCTAATAGATGGCAGGAATGCAACATCGCTAATTTCTGGCCAGGCTTTGGAAGGCTCCCAGGCTTTGAGGGTTGATGCAGCAGAGCCCAGGGTTTTGGATAGCCACCAGGGAAATATCTGTGCCAGAGAGGCCTCTCCAGTGACCCTCATCTCCCTCCCCCTTGCCTGTGTGCAGAACCATTAGAGGAAGGCAGGCAGTGGAGGGAGGGTTCGCATGGCTGCCTCCACTCTATTTATTAGTTTTGTTATTCCCATATCCCAGGGAGAAAGTCAATGGACCCCTTTTCTTGCATTAACCCATGTTGGGAAACAAGAGGGAGGGGCTAAAGAACTGATGCCTCAAGAGTGGTTATTGATGTCCTAATTACAAGAAGATGCTAATTTAATTTGAACCTAATTACAGTGCACTACCCTGGGTAGCATGTGTTTTAATAATTAACGTCCTTCAGATGCGTAGGAGTGTAATAATATTTACACTGGGTTGGCCAGCAGCCTGGGGAGGCGGGCTGGGGGCCCACACACCCCCTCCCCCTGGACAGCTTGGCTGCTAGCAGGTGGGGAAGATGGCACATGAGTCCTGGTTGGCTAGTATCTTGTCTTCCTTCCCAGGCAATGTGCTTGGGCTTTGTTTCTAGCCACTTCTCTGACCCAGCAGGCCACTTGGCTCTGTGGGATGCCAGGCTGGAATTGTGAAATACATCAAGACCGGCAGGATCAGATCTCAGGGCTCCAGCTCCAGCCTCCCTCCCCCGTCCCCACTCTATGCCTCACAGACTAGGATCCTATTTCTGGCTTCCCCTGCCTGCCTGGGCCCATCCAGGAAGGGGCTTATTAAGGGGGTACTGAGGAGAGAGGATATAGAGCTTCTTGGTTTTCTTCCTTCACCTTTCTTTTTTTTTTAACATTTGTAAGGAAATATACCTTTCAAAATGTGGGCAGATTATAAGGGTACAGCTCAGATTTTCACAAGTGAACATACCCATGCAGACAACATGCAGATCAAGAAACAACATCATCCTCACCTAAGTTCTCTCCCCAGTCACTCATACCCAAAGGGAACCCATCTCTTGACTTCTATCCCAGCAGATTAGTAGTGCCTGGTTGGTTGGTTGGTTGTGTTTTTGTGTTTGTTTTGTTTTGTTTCTTAGTTTAGCCTGGCTTTGAGTTTTACATAAATGGAGTCATATAGTATGTATTTTTATGTGCCTGATGTATTTCAGTCAACATAATGTCTGTGAAATTCACCCATGTTGCTACATCTGGTTTTGGTGTGTGCTTTCCCATTTCTGTATATCCCATTGTATGAATACACCACTCCTTGATTGTTGTAAACAAGTCAAACTCCCAAAAAACCTGTGCTGGAGCCTGAGTAGTCTATGGCTGCCCCTAAAGGAGAAATCTGCTCCTCTTCCCTGTGCAACCAGAGGTGCAGCAGGGGGACAGGAGGTGACATTATATGAGAAGGGATAGCATGATGACACCACGGACCCAGAATAAACACTGTGATTGCCAGCCTGGTGTCTGTGCCCAGCCTTTGGGAGCTTCCAGAGGTGGGGAAAGGATCTATCAGCAAGTTCTAGAAACCAAGCAGAGGAACCAGGGACTAAAATCATAAGCAGAGGAACCAGGGACTAAATTCATAAGAGATGGTCTCAGGGACCTTCAGTGCCTACCAAGAAATCTAGACCAGTGCTTCTCTAAGTGTGGGTGGCAGACCAACTGCATCTGAATCATTTTGGGTGCTTGTTAAAACACAGCTTCCAAAAAGAGTGCTAGAACTATATTGGGAGTAAACCAAATCCTCATCTATCATAGCAGGAAGACAATAGATAATGTTGGAAGTTGATAAAACAAAAACTAGCCTTTTATTTAGCAGTAAGATGGTAACCACCAGATGTAAAACACATGATTAAAAGTGGTGGCCTGTAGGTAGCACAACTGGGGGTGGGAAGTGCTGCTTTTTTTCCTGAGATATCAGGGCCAGGGATTGAACCTGGGACCTCGTATGTGGGAAGCCAGTGCTCAACCACTGAGCCACATCGGCAACCCTGAGTTGGTTTTTTCGTTTGTTTGCTTGTTTGTCTTTTTGTTTTTAGGAGGCACTGGGAATCGAACCTGGGACCTCCCATGTGGGAAGCAGGCACTCAACCACTTGAGCCACAGCCGCTCCTGCTGCTTTTTATTATGATTCTGTGTACTCTTCAGTTTTTTTAACCACATGTAAGGGTTTCTGGTGATTATTTAAATTCATTATCAGGTAAATATGCCTATATATGTGTCCCACTCCTATGTCCTACCTCAGAAGCCCTGTGGGCCTGGGAGTCTGTATTTTAACAAGCTTCCTCATAATTCTGATGAGTTCTCAAGTTCAGGAATTAGCTAGCACTGATCAAACTCATTTTACAAGATGAGGAAAGACAAAGTGACTGGCCCGAGGTCACGCGGCTTACTAACGGCAGGGTCAGAAATAGAAAACCAGTATCCAGGCCCCAGGCCTGTGCTTTGACTCTACATCATGGCTTTCACCTTGGTGAGTGTCTGACTCAGTGGACCTGGCCCTTAGGGATCTCAGTGACAAGCAGGGGCCTGGTTCAGCTGGGGGAGGCTGGGGTGCCCTTGCCCAGGCCCAGGGGAGGCGGGGGCCTCCTGCTGCCAGCCCAGAGCCTTCAAGTGGCAGACGGCGTGGAACCATTGTAACAGTGCTATGCGCAGAGTCTGACGGAAGCTGGCCCAGGCACGGATACAGCAACATCTTTTAGTCATTTTCTCAGGATGGGAATAGGCCTGCCCTGAGCTATCCATACCCTCCTGAGAATTAGCATTTAATGAGCTACTAGTTCCAGGCATTATGCTAAGGCTGGGATAAAAAGATGAATACGTCCTGGCCTCATGGGGCTCATAGTCTATTGAGAACAGATGCTCATTACAGAAAAGCATGATTAACTTTATCTTAGAAGCTACATGTACAAATCCTATTGCATCAGCTTGTCAAGTTGACAGTGTGCATGCCCCTGTCACCCAGCAATTGGCCTCCTGGTTCTGTGGTCACTGGACACTTGCACATGTACCAGCAAGAGTGCTCATAGCAGCTCTGTTCCTAATGGCAAAAGCTGCCACAAGGTGTATCCACACAAGGGATTATTATTCAGCAATGGAAATGAATGAACTATGGCCACACACAACCCACAGATACATGCTAGAAACGATGTTGAGTGAATAAAGCATGTCTCAGAGGACTTCATACAGTATGATGCCATTATCATAAAGTTCAAAACCAAGTAATACAGTGCTCAGATATATGTCTCTGTTGAGCCACATTTGGTTTATTGTCCAAACTGGGATGTTTTGAGGGAGTGAAAAGGGATGCTGTTAAATCATTGCATCCAGACTGCATTACAACTAGACCACACCCATCTAGTTTCTAGACATAAACAAGAAACCCTAGAGAGACATAAAAATGTTCAAAAGCAAAAAAGCAAAGAGATGGTAAATACAGAAATCAGCCCACTGGTCCTCTCCGGGTGGGATAGGGATTAGGTTAGGGAGACATAAGTTATTGGCAGCGTATTCTAGGTCTTTGGTCTGGGGTGTGCGTCCATAGACATTGGTCATTAAGTAAGGTGGTTGGAGAGCCCAAAGGAGAGAAGATTATTTTTTTCCTGGGAGTCAGGTAAGGGTGGTTGTCAGAGAAACCTCAAATAGGATCACTTCCTTTTGCCAAGGAGAGTTGTGGAAGGTTTCAAGGACAAGGTGGTAGCTCCCACAGGAGTTTGCCAGATGACAATGGGACACAGTGAGCTAGGCTCTCTCCTGACTGGTGGGACTCTTGAGAATCTGCCTGGGTTCCAGGGTAGTGCATGCCCACAGAACTAGGAGACCAAAACTCCAGCCTTGTCCTCAGCAGCCCTGGGTACTGATCAGCTGACACCCATCGCCTCTGGGAAAAGCAGCCAGGGTAGGGAGGGAAGAGCTGAGCAAGGCCTGCACAAGAACTCGCTTGATGTCAGGGTCCCAGGATCGTTTGTTTTTAATTGTGCAAATAGTAAGCATACCTCTTGTGGATTTTTAAAAATCTATGCACCCATGAACATCACCATCCCAGAAGGCTCCCTCACAGGACCTCCCCCAAATATAACCACTGGTGCTCTTGGCAGTGTCAGGGTCTTTCTAAAGCAGTCCTGGGGAAGGGAGGAGACCACACAGTCTCTGGGGATTTAGCCAGAGCTCTAGCCCCACCAGGGCTGCCTCAGGACCTTGGACAAGGTCAGCAGGAGGCAAGGTCTGTTCCGCCACCTGAGGGCCTTGGCTGCTTCCAGCCTGGTGGCACAGATCTGTGATCCCAGCTCTATGGAGGCCCTGGGCACAGCAGCTCTGCCATGGGAGCGGGTGATACTGACACAGTTCAGTGAGCAGGCGGCCTCAGTCTGGAGGCGTCATCTGCCTCCCCGGCCTAGGAGAAAGGCCAGCTCCCCCTTCACTTTGGGTAGATCTCAGCCTCTCCCACAGCTGTCCAAGTGCCAGAGGTCCAGGCCAGGTGAGTGTGTGGCCAGGGGACAGAGCCTGTGGCATTTACATTTCATCTTCTCAGTCGTCTGTGTTGAGAGAGGAGAGGCTAAAGCGGTTAATATAAAAGGCTTTTCTGTTTGGCTTTGGAATGTGTTTGCAATTCAGCTCAGCTGTGGTCAGGAGGTCTCTGAGCCTTAGAGATTTCACAATAGAGGCAATGCTGTTGTTGGGGCCGGGGATGCTGAGCAGGCCCTCCCTCCCGTGGCACTGCAGCCAGCCGCCCTGCCTGAGCCGGCTTCTCTCGGGCCACCCTCTCTCCAGGCTGTCCTGCAGTGGCTGGTCAAAGGATTTTTGCTGGGCCTTAGGCTGCTTTCAGAGGTCGGGTCAATAGATGTCAACCAGATTAGTAATTATCAGACTGAGCTGATGCTGGCAGTGCTGCAGCATAGTGGTTGAGATGGCAGACGAGTTGAATCCCAGCTTGCCATGTGCTAGCTAAGTGCCCTTGGGCAACCTAACCAACCTCTCTGAGGCTATTTCCTCATGTGTAAACTGAAGATAAAAAGATTAAAATACCTGCTTCTTAAGGCTGATAGTAGAATTAAGTGAGACACTTGTAACGCCCTTTGCATGGAGGGCAGGCAGATGCAGTGTTCAGTAAGTGGTAGCTCCTATAGCTCAGGACAGCCTGCCTGCACCCAGATACCCAGCGCCTCACCATCTTTGAGTAGGATTTTGGGCAGCCAAGAACTACTTAGGTGGAAGACCCTGGGAAGGACTCCATCAAACCCAGAGACGTGGAGGCTCCTCCTGCCTGTGAGCGTATTGTGGGACTGAGGCCAGATGGGAGCCAGGGGTGTCAGGAGAGGAGGGGGAGGGAGCTGGAGTCACTTGGCAGAGACCCCAGCTGTCTCCAGTGAGGTCCCAACTTGCCCTGCTCCAGTTGCAGAGGGGAGGTGGGAGCCATGTACACCCAAGGCGGAGGGCCGGCTCCCTCCCAGTCTGGTGACCTGGGAGCAGTCCTGTGGCTGAGCCAGGCTGTCAGCCCACACACACTGAGCACCTATTACATGCCAGGCACCGAAGGTACCACCCAAACAGCACAGAGCCCCTGACCCTGTGGACTGGCAAGAGGGCATGTGCCCACACTCCACTGGGCATGGGAGGATGCTATCCAAGCCAAAACCTACCCATGGACACTTCCCCTCGGGTCTGAAATCTAGATCTAGCTACCAGAAGGGCAACTTGGTGGTTTGTGTGTATGCCTGTGGGACTGTCTCTTGCCACAGCCAATCTGAGTCGCAGAACCTGATAGCCTGTGCCAGAAAATTCATCCTCCCCGCTGCTGTGGATGGGCCTGGCTCCTAAGAAAGCACTGTGGGAAGTGGGGTGGGGGCAGCTGAGGGGTGGTGAGTGGGGACAGGGCAGTGCTAGGAGAGCAGGGTGCTGCAGCGCTATAGTGTGGGGCCGTGCACCCCCACCCCCAGTGGGAAGCTCAGTGCTGGAGGTCACTGGGGCCATCCAAGCCAAGGAAGCAGCCGACATCAGAGCACCACACGTCTGCCTTGGAGCCACCGGGTTTCGCTTATCAGTCCCAGCAGGGCCTCCTTCTTGGACTCTAGCTCATAGGCCTCCATTGGTGTGAGAGGGGAAGTGGCTGCCTCAGGTACACCCTCCTGGAGAGCAGAGCCTAAGCTGCAGAGGGCAGCCTGCAGGCTCAAGCTGAGGGCACGATGGCAGGCAGGAAATATTGGCACCCATGTGTGAGCACCTACTGAACCCTCATCAAGTCCCACCACAAACCTGAGGTCTGAAGGGCATGCTCTGGGACCCCACGGTGTATGACTGTTTAAGACATTCCCATTTAACAGAGAGAGAAGTCAGTGCCTCATCCACAGTTATGCAGGGTGTGAGGGAAGTGAGGCATGAGCTTGGAAAGCTGCACAGAGGCCCACCATGTAGCCACTTATGTGACCTTGACCCCTAATGAGAGGGGCCTTTATGAGCAAAGACAGGGCCAGAGCTGGGTTTCACCAAGCCAGCTGTGAACCTCTACTGCGGGGGGCGGGGATGGTAGTGGTGAGGGCTGGAACAGTTTACAGAGAGAGCTCCCAAAGGGACAGTAGCACACACATCCTAGGCAGTTTAATGGGGCTGGGAGAATAGCAATGGAACATCCCTGGAAACTAGCCTGACCTCCCGTAGAGGACATCCCCCAGGGTGAGACCTGAGGCAAAGACCAGAAACAGTGCCTTGTCTGATCAATTGATAGTGGCTCCCTGGGGTGCTGTCCAGAAAAGGATTCTAAGGTCATGCCAGAAAGTCAGCTGTAATCAATTATTGTTGTCTGCCAAGAGCATGGGAAGGGGAAGCAGAGAAGTGTGTTTCATGGATTTGCCTTTTCATGGGAAGGATTCAGGAATCCTCTAATCCCATCCAAGCAGGGGTCACTTCCATAGCATCCCTGACAGCAGGCATCAGCCTCTGCTTGAACAGACCTAGTTTACCCTGTTGCTGCTACCCAGTTGCAATTTAATAAACACGTTAAACACATTCTGTGCTGGGTACAAAAAAGCTGCTCCAGTCAAGTCCCCTGCCCTCAAGACACTGACACTCTGTGGATGTCATCAGCTTGAACGTGAAAACCATTGGAAACTTGAACAAGACCAGTTTTCTTGGGGAGGTTGAGGCCCCTAAAGGCAGAGGCAGGGAATTCTCCAGAAGCCAGAAGAGTTGAGCCCCTGAACCTGGAAGTAACTGAGCTGTGCACATTTCCTGAAGACCACCCTGTCCAGCCTTTGCTTGTTGGAAACAGAAATCCCTAAGCCCTGTATTGCGCCAAGTTGATGCTTTCTTAGTTCCTTCTGGAAAATTGTAGCTCTGCTGTACTGAGTGTGGGCAAGACCTGGCCTGGCAAAGTTTGGGGCTGGTCAGGCCCCCATTACCCAAATGGGCTTATACGTGGCCTTCCCTTGTGCGGGGCCCATGCCAAGCAAACCGCATGCCTGCATCCCTCAGTCACTGGCAGTGTGCGCTGGTCCGAGTCTCAGACCGAGTTAGGACTCCACCCCAGCCCACCACGCCTTTACTCGGCGGCGGCGGCAATGACCCACTTTGCTAGGGCTGCCAGGAGACCGGGCGGGACTCGGGCAGCTTGATGGCCGTCCATGCCCTGCTTGTGTCAAGCAGCCAACGAGGGGCCGTGAGCGGCGATTCTTCCAAGGACACCCGCCGTTGGATTCCGAGCAAAGGTTGGGGGCTCGCTGACCTGGTTTTGGCGGGAGCTTCTCTGCACCTCCCACATCAAACATCCGCAAAGCCTTCCAACCGGAAAAATCGTAACCCCATTTTGCAGTTAAAGCAACTGAGAACCGAGGAGGGGAAGGGACTTGGGCAAGGTCTCAGAACAACTCAGCTGCGAGGCCAGGGCTGGAATCTGGCGCCCGCCTCCCGGCCTCCCTGACCGCGGCGCGCGGCCTCCTCCCTTCAGGGCACCCCTCTCCCTTCCCTGCACCTCGCGTCCCAATCCCAGCCCAGGCGCCGCGGCCTCCTCCGCCCGCCCCCGCCGCAGGGGCTTCCACCTTGGCTCACACGAACTACCCAGAGAGAACCGTGTAATTAGGAGGCGGCCCGAGACCCGCGGCCCGCACGGGGAAATCGCTCGCGGGTGTTTCCTGCGCGCCCCAGGGAGCTGTCGGGGAGCTCCCGGGGTCGGCGAGGCGCGGCGGGGCGCTAGACGGTCCTGGGCTCTTGGCCCCGAGCGGACGCACAGCACCCCTCCCTGGGCAGGCCGCCGGAGGCTCCCTCTTCGCCGAGGCGCGGGCGTGAAGGGCGGCCGTGCGGCCGTGGGAGAAGGCATCCGGTCGGGGAGGGCTTCTCCCGGGAGGCGTCCGGGACGCGGACTCCGCGCCGTGTGACCCGACCTCTGAGAGCAGCGGCCGAGCTTCGTCGGTGGCGCAACTCCCGCGCGCGGCCTTGCGGTGCAGTTCAGCCCGAGCCGCAGCAAGTGCCCAGCGCGGTGCCGTGCGGTGCGAGAGGCCCGGCCCCTCAGCCGCCGGCCCCGGAAGCCCACCAGGCCAAATCTGCCTCCGCGTAACTTAGTCTCCCGGTCCCTCCACCAGTACCTCCCTCCTCGCAGGGCCCGTGTCTCTGGGGACTTTTTAGCACTTGTTCTTAACTATTCTTTCCTCTGTCCCCCTCGTCTCCCCACCCCTGTGGCGGGAACTGTGATGCAGTCACCAGATCGCTCTCGACCTCCTGTTGGTCTCTACTATAGAAAACTCTCCATAATGCTCCCCATCAGGGTGACAGAGACAAAGAATCTAGGCTAGTGGTTCTCAGAGCCTGGTTCCTGGACAGCCCCACTCCAGAGCTCCTGAAACAGAAACTCTGGCACTGGGGCTCAGCAGGTGATTCTGAGGCACGTTAAAGTCGAGAACACTGATGTAAACATTCATTCATTCATTCACCACCCACCTACCCAGCACTGCCAAGGGCACTGGGGGAAGCTGGGGTCGCTGCCCCACCAGCTGAGCACTCTGAAGGTGCTGTCCAGTGTCTCATTTGCTCCAGTGCTGACCTGGGAACCAGGAGCTGGGAAGAAGCCCTCCAAGTTCAGGCCAGGAGGGAGATGAATGGCTGCTGAGGGTTTGCCTAGGGTGGAGAGAAGCTGCCAGGGTTTGCTCAGGGCTCACAGCACCCACCATCACAGCTGTATGGACAGAGAAGTGACCTTCCTCTGCCCTGGCAAATGAGGACAAAGTGTCTGGAGGTTCAGGGGTCCTTTGCCCCCTGCAGAAAGGAGGCAGCCTGAAGGGGTGGACAGCCAAGGGTGAGATTTTTCTGCAGAGGGTGAGGCATTCATTCATCCCAAAGTAAGTTTCTCTATGGGCTGCCCACCTGGGAGGGAGCACAGGGAGAGGGCCTCACTGAAGGAGAGGTCAGGGTTCTGAAAGGGAAGTTTTATGGGGTGGAGGCTTCCCCAGGCAATGGGAGAACAGGGGAGGGACAGCCCCATTAGCCAATGGATCAGGCCAGTGGGGCTTAGCTCCAGCATGGAACACAGCTTTCCTTGGCTGCATCCGGGCAGGCCAGGAGCTCAGAGAAGTGGGAATATACCACCCCACCCCAAATTGTGGCATCACCACGAACCTGATGCTGCTTGTTGGTATTTTGGGCACCCAAGACCCCCACCTGCCTTGAAGTGATGGCTGAAATTTATAACCTGACCTGACCTGATCTCAGGGAAAATATCTCACCATAAATTGGCATGCCATGGCAAACAATTAAGAGAGAAAAATAAACTTCTCTGCAATCTCGGGGTGCTTAGAAATGAGGAATTACCAAGTGGAAGCATGAAAAAATTATATAAAAATCTATTTTTACATCACAATAATGTGCTTTTTCACGGGTAGTAATTTCTGTATGTGCAATAAAGTGGCTTTTACATCAGACAGAATCAGAGTTTATAGGCAATCGGTGCTTTTATCTGGGAAAATATAACTCATTCGTCCTCACACCATCCATCCTGCAGGCAGCAGGCCTCATATTCCCCAGCACCATCGTTACTAAGGAAATAATTATGCAATTAAAGTGTCAGCCCTCTGGCCTCCAGGAGCACCTAACTACATCTTCCAGCTTCTGTCATGGCTCCTTCCCAAAGGTGAGACAAGCAGGCCATGGGTCCAGGGCAGGGTCTTGGAGGGGCCAGGCAGATGCTCCCTTGGATCAGAGAGGATCCTGGTGAGCTCAGAGAAAACCCAAGAGCCAACAAGCACTTCACAAACACGGAGGGTCTGCTACGGGCCAGGCACTGTGCTAGGAACCTGGGGTCCTGGGCCTGGCTCTAAGAGCTCTAAGAGCCCACCACCAGATGTGCCACGGCAGAGGTGGCTCCAGGGAGCTGGAGGGCAGTGGGGTGGGAAGGGGTGTGGCAGTAACTGAGGCCTCTGCTGAGAAGGGGGCTAGGTAGTTGAAGGGGATGGGGACCGAACCTATGAAAGTGTGTCCTAAGAGGGCAGGCCCCAACCCAGGTTTCCGATTGTGGCATTGAGACAGACATATTGTAGGACATGGTAGCTGTACTCAAATGTAGAATATTGCCCCTGAGTATCTAGTCTAACCCATTGCTTTATCAGTCAGGTCCCAGCAGGAAATAGGGACACACACCAACTGGGTAATTGAGTGTTCAGTAAAGGAATAGTCACAAGAGTATATGGGCAGAGTTTAGGGAAATCAACAAGCCGTTAACACCCCTAAGCCTGAGGGGGGAAGGAGTGTGGGCGGCTAACAGAGCCCCGGAGAGTAGCTGTGTGGGGAGGCCGTCAGGAGACAGCCCACCTATGGCCACCTGGTTCCCACCACTTAAAAAGCTGAGAAAAGAAGGCATAAGGGAATGAGACACGTGTCTGCTACGTTTTGATGGGAGAAAGGAACCAGAGGGGTAAAACCCCTACCTGGCTCTCCTCCCGCCCCTCCCAGGGCCCATCCCCACCCAGAAGCCAGAGATCATGGGAGCCTGCTCAGCCTCCAGGACAGGGAGAAGGGTGAAGAAGAGTGCTGAGTGGATCTGGACAGACAAACGGAAGACATCCAGCACAGACACACACTGGGAATTATGGAACAGTCTGGAAAGCAGGCAAAAATGTAACCATCCATTAATGATTACAATTAATATCTCTATACAGTGAAAACTTGCTAGTTTTTCTCTCCTCTAATTTTTAGTTCACCAGAGCTTATGCTCAGTGTCAGCCTTGACAGTCCTACATGACCCCATGTGCTGTTTCATGGCCAGGAAGCCTATCTGATCTGGTGAAAAAGAATTCTGGTCAGGTAGAGTAGATGAGGTGGAAACCACAATGGCCATTCTGGGGAGTGAAATGGCAGTTCTGAGACAAATTCAGGCGATTCCTCCCCAATGGCCCAGCATTGCTGTTCCTGGAATGTACCCCAAAGAAATCCTCACACACACTCTGATTTATCAGGGGACAGGTTTGAGGACATTTATGAGGATTTTCCTTGTGGTGGGAGATGGAAGGCCCATTCCTGGGAGACTGGGCAGGTGAAATGTGGTGGAAGCAAGCCATGTGCTCTGCAGCAGTTAACAATCAGGAAATGGCTGTTCACATAGAACCTGGAAGAGTCTTAAAACAGGGCTGAGTGGAAAAAGTAAAAGAGAGAATGGATCCATAATTCTCAACCACTTAAATAGATCAAAGATTCATACACACACACACACACTTGCAAGCACACTTACAAACACAAACCCTTAGAATGGTTGGCTTTGGAGAGGGGGAGAGGTGGGGAATGGCATTCAATGGGGATAAATAAACAACCCAATAATAAAAACTGAGCGTGCCCTCAGGAGACAGAACACCTGAGTACAAATCAAAGCCGCTTTGCCACGTGCCCTTTGGCGTATTACTCAGTTGTTTCACCTGTAAATTAGAAGGTTTCAGTAATGAGTAAATCCCAAGACATGTTTCTGTGACCTAGATGTGTCTGAGACCCTGGTCCAACGACACCTGTTCCTAGATGGGATCCACAAATGCCTTTGGCCCCTCAAGTGCAGGATGGGGCTGGGGCTGTTGAGAGCTGGGGGGAAGATCGTGCAGGCTGCTTGGAGGGGCCCAGCAGCAGCTGTGCGTGTGTGGCCAGCACCCATGGGGTGAGGTCCAGAGCTCTGACGAAGCCCCTTTGCTCAAAAATCTCACTGCCTGTGTGGGACTTGACAATCCACCATTAGGGATTCCTTTTTATTTATTTGTTTTTGAGTTGAAGCCTTTTCTCCACTAAAATGCAAAATATATCCCCCACCCCAACCCATTTTGTTGTTAGCAGTCATTAACAGTTTCAGTCATTAACTTCCAAGTTGGTTTGAATATGTTTATAGGATTAGCTCGATAGCACCTGAAAAGCTGAGAAAAGAAGGCCTAAGGGAATGAGACACTGAGACACGTGTCTGATGCATTTTGTTGAGGAAGGAGAATCAGCTTAC
>JAQZBX010059814.1:0-17448 GCA_029593785.1 Cabassous unicinctus
ATTTTCATGTTCCCCACCTCCCACGCCTCCCAGAACATCCCACAAAAACATCTTTCATTAGTGTGGCACATCACCTGCAATGGATATACACATCATGAGGCTTTGCCACTAAGCATGGACCACAGTTCACATTATAGACCACATTCTATCCCACACAGTTCTGCATGTTATATGCTGATGTAAAATGACCTATATCTGTCATTGTAATGTCACTCAGGATAATTACCAAGTCCTGAAAAAGCACCTGTATTACAACTGCTTTTCCCTTCCCTGTCCCAAAATTGTCCAGTGGCCACTGGCTCATCCTCCCTGTTGTAATTTCTTCCATTGCTTGAATCATATTATGTCTCAACAGAATACCATTAAGTCCACTCTAGTCCAGAAATCTTCCCCCAGTCCTCAGGAGTTTGGGAGGGTGTTGTCCACTCCACCTCTAAGTGAGAGGGGGCTTATATCCCAGGGATATAGTGGATGGGATTATCCTGCCTACAGCTGCAGGCTCTCTCCATTCCCTGGGATGGCCGCTGTCCATCATCGTCTCCTCACCAGGTGACTTTGGTCAGTCCATTGAGATTTAGAATTGTAGTTGCAGCTCTGCCGAGATTCCAGGCACAGCTGGCACATGGGCAGGCCAGAGGCTCCAGTCACTGGAAGTACAGCTACAAACTCCAGCATCACATGTAGGTTTGAGTAGAAGGGACTCATGGACCATGTGCAGGGAGAATTTATTTGAGTCCAACTCTGTCACTCTCAGGAGCACAGATTCCAAAGTAGAGCCCACTGATAAGGCATCAATCTCTGGAGCTATCCCCCCTTATATAGGACCTGGGTGTCTTCAGGAGCCCCTCTGTGTGGGATGATATCCACTTTCGTCTTCTATGAGATCCTACTGAGGTGTGCGTGTTACCTCTGGGATGACCTCCCAACTCTCTTTGAAGTCTCTTAGCCACATGAACTCATTTGTCTTTACCTTTCCCCCTTTTATTCAAGGTCTTTTTCCAGTTGTATTGCCAGTTGACTCTTGGTATTAATCCCTCATTGCCAGGGAGACTCATCCCTTGGAGTCATGTCCCACACTGGGTGAAAGTTAATGCATTCATATACTGAGCTTGGCTTAGAAAGAGGCCACATTTGAGCAACAAGGAGGCTCTCAGGTGGCCACCCTTAGGCACCCCATAACAGTAGGCTAAGTTTCAATTACAAGAGGAAAGTCTCATATGGCTAGTTATCAATAACAAGAACCCATCAGTGGCCCCTCCTCCTTTGCCAGGCATTACCCCTGCACTTGAGGGACTGTTGCTGCTCCCTTGGAGAATGTGGCAGCACTCTCCAGGCTGGGAATTCACTATTCCCTCATTTATTGTGTGATTGTCTCCCCACTGTGATCATGACCCACCCCTTGATCAATTGAACAATTTTATATGTCTTTCATGTATATTAAGGTGAACTTCCTGTCATGAAACCCCCATCCCAGACACCCCCCACAAGTTATCCTCTCCTGTCCCCTCTGTAACCCTTCTGTGATCCAAAGCTTCCTTTAACATGAAACCCATATAATAGCCAAATACAATTAATAAGAAAATGAAACAGTAAAGAAATTTTAATTATGAGATAAAATACATGGAAACTTAAAAAAAACACTAGAAATAAAATAAAACTAAAGGATTGGGATATTAAAAAATGGGGAAAATCAAAAAATTAAAAAATAATTAAAATATTTTTCCTTTTATCACTGCATTTTCGGGTGTACAGTCTGTACTGTGGCACCTGCCCCCACTCACTTCCCCGTGTCTCCAGAATTTTCATTTAATTTTCAAAGAAGTTTTAGGTCACAGCAAAGTCACACACAGAATACTAGAGACCCCCATATATCCAACCTCCTTCCCCTTTCCTCACCCTATATTAAAACCTTTTTTATGTGGATGGTAGCATTGTTATAACTGTTATACAGATAGTGAAGCTTAGCTACTAAATATTGTGAATGGTTTACAGTATAGTTTACAATTTAAACGGTAGAGTTTAACAATTTTTGATGATATTTACCATGTCCTGTGTCCATCACTGCAAGGTAATGAAAAACATGTCCACTGACCATTAAATACTCCCTGTTTGATTTTTTCTGTTCCTTCATCCCCATCCCCCTGGGGCACATGACATACCCCCGTCTTGACTCATTGGATGACAAGATTTATAGTTACATGCACATGATTTTTTAAAACAATTTATTGAAGTATATCATTCATGCATGAACATACCTAAACTATAAGTGTTCAGTAAACATTATGAACTTACAAAACAAACATACATAACATCATACAGGACTCCCACACATCATCCCACCAAACACCTTGCATTGTTGTGAAACACTTGTTAACAAATCATGAAAGAGCATCATCAAAGTATTACCACTAATTAGAGTCCGTATCTTCTTCCCCTATACATTTTCAAAGGATTTATTTATTTATTTACTTTTATCCATTTTTTACCCCCCACCCACCTTTTTGCTGTTTCTGTGTCCATTCACTGGGCAACTCTCTGTGACCATTTCCCATCCCCTCTTCTCATCCTTCTCCTCCTGTCTTCACGGTGATTTGATCCTTGTAATCTCTGATGTGGGAGAGAGGCATCCTACCACCTGTGCCACCTTAGTTCCTGGTTTTCTGGTGCATCGTACCTTGGCTCTCCCTTGTGTCACTCTCCTGTTATCTGGGTGGCTCATGGGCCTGGCAATGCACCTATGGATGGGGACTGATGGCTCACCCATTGATGGGGCTTGATGGCTCACCTCTTTATGGGGCCTGGTGGCACACCTGCACATAGACCCTAGCAGCTCACCTACTTGTGAGAGCTTGCAGTGCAACTGCACGTGGAGCCTGGCAGCTCACCTGTGGAGGGGCCTGATGGTTCACCTGTTCATTGGGCCTGGTGGCATACCTGCACATAGGGCCTGGCAGCTCACCCACTCATGGGGCCTTGTGGTGCACCTGCGCATGGGGCCTCGTGGCTCACCCACTCACAGGGACTGGTGGCACACCCACACATGGGGTTTGGTGGCCCATGTGCCCTCTATATTTTTCTTTTTTAAATTTTTACTGGGAGGTCCCAAGGATTGAACCCAGGTCCTTCCATATGGGATACAGACACGCAACAAACCAAGCCACATAAGTCCTCCTGATATAACTCTCAAGGTCTACTAAAGGTACCCAAAGTTACAGTCTTTTCCCATACAGGATGGTCATATAATAAATCATGCCTAGTTTATCACCAGCATTCTAAAAACCAGACCTAGGAAGAAAAACTAGGTTTTTCTACCTAGTTTAGAAACATGCATGGTTTCTAATATAGCAAATGTTTAGCCTACCCTGAATATTACAAAATCAGGTCAGCAAGAATATTCACATGCAAATGATTTTTTGTGTGCTATAATCACCACCAAACATTTCCAAAATGTTTACTCTACCTCAAACAGAAACTTTGTATACATTAAGCACTAAATCCTCATCTGATGCCTCTGAAATTGATAACCTCTTTTCAGCTTCCACTCTAAGGATTTGCTTATTTTGTACATTTCATATATTTGAAATCATACTATATTTTCATTTTGTGTTTGGCCTATTTAAATCAGCATCTGTTTCTCAGTTCAGCAATTTTGCAGCATGCATCAGAACTTCATCCCTCCTTAACATGGAAAGAGTGGTGTGTGTACATATCACATATTGTTTATCCATTTCTCTGTTGCTTGACACTTGGATTGCCTCTGTCTTTTGGCCATTGTGAATAATGCTTCTATCAACATTGGTGTACACATATAGGTTTGAATCCCTGTTTTCAATATTTTGGTTATATACCTAGAAGTAGAAATAAAAGTTACATAACTTTCATTTTTGTGTGTGTATGGTGCCACAGCATTCAACTTTGAGTAAGCCACATGGCTCAACACTAAACTTTGGACTCATTAATAAGCAGCTCTCCAGGCCTGGGGCATAAACCAGCCCAGAGCTCAAACCTGAATCTGAGTCCACCATGAATTCCACACACACACCTCACCCCAAACCCACAGCTTGTCCTAAATGATTAGCTAGGTATCGAAAATTCCCTAAACCATGCAGTACCCTTTCACAAACTTGCTTTAAGCTAATCAATTCTTGACTCCCACAGGAAATCTAACCTCCTCCCTTGGGTCCCAATAAAAGCATAAACATTTTATACTGGTCCCTCTTTTCATGTTTGTGTGCCCTACCTGTTGGTTGAGCCACCTGAGCTGAATGTGCTTCCTGGTGACACCTCATGGCAGCCCTGTCTCTCTGGGACCTGTGAGTAACAAACTACTTTTCTCATGCATTATGGGCTCCATTTATCTTTGTTGCATAAGTGGCTTTCAGACCCAGATTCAAAATCCACTCTACTTTGAAGTAAGAATCCCAGAGAGTAGGGTGTGTAGGTTAAAACCATGGGAAATGAAGCATAATGCTTTTTGGCTGCTCTCAGCTTACAAAGTGGCTCTCTCAGAAAGCTAACACTACCTGAGTAGGTAGGGCCCAAAGCTTGCTGACAAACTTCTTTTCTTTTTTATTCTGTTGCCTGTTTCCTCTGTGAGGTGTTGCCTAGAGTTCTCACCCCAAATCATTTGTCTTATAAAACTCTGTTTCCCTTAGCATCTTCTAACACCCAACCCTAAAAAGAGAACCCAACCCTGTGGTTTCCAATGCTCCCCCAATGGAAACAGCTGGCACTGTGTGACACCAACACTGTATCATTGAACAACCTTTGCTACATAAGGCAGGAGATTGTCATCTCTCACCAGAAGCTGTGACTAATGAGTGGATTAACTATGTTCGTAAGCATATGGGACAAAATAGTGGAATGTTGGACCTGTCAGCACCTGGCCCATGGCAGCTGAGATACTGCCATGAGAAACTCCAACCAGTGAGTCTGTGGAGCATGCATTTGAGTCTTAACACACTACTAGCTTGGGGCACCCCCACAACAGGAGGCATCATGGCATCCTGCAATCAAAAGAGTCTAAAATCCTTATTTTGCTACCTTCTCCACTGCTCTTGCTCTTTGTTCCCTGACCCCATGGGATAGAGAGTCTCTAAATCCTGGTGTGAGATAGCTAAAGAACTATTGTGTAACAAAAAGATCCTGAGTATATTGTGCCAGCACCCTCTAATACACACAGTATGTCCCTAAATTCCTTAAGAAATGTTCCTGGACCCTACTTAGTGTTGCTGCTTATCAGCATGAAAAAGATCCAATGTTGGACTCCTGCCATGTGAGGCTAAGACTAATGATACCACCAGCATCACAATAATTAAAACAAGCTCCAACCCAAATAAGATTGATTGGGAATCCCTAGAGTGAAACAGTTGCCTATGTATTCATCTTACAGTAACCACAGATATTTCATATCACCACACATAACAGGAAACAGGACCCCAAAAAAGGATCTCAAATTGAAAACTAAAACTGAAAATTTTATTTGATTCTAGATTCAAAATATTTTAAAATATTTTGTTCAAGGGGAATAGGCAAAAAGGCAGATTGGTTGCGGAAAGTTGTTAATTTCAGATCTTAATTGGCACTCTCCATTCAAGAAACTAAAACAATTGACTGATATCACTAAGACTCTGAGCCTTTCCCCTACTTTCTGAAATATTTATAACATAAAAAAGAAAAAAGAGACACTCCTGCCATAGTGGGTGTACCTGCCAGGGCAGATGCCTACTGGCAGACAATGTGAACCAATTGTTATTTTAAAAGTTTGAGATGATGCAATGAGTATATTTCTTTGAACATTTAGATAAAAGAGACCCAGAGTTCATCTCCAAACCTAAGGAGGCCTCCCATTGACAACAAGTAATAGACATTTTTCTTATAGAGAGACCACACTCCTTAATTTACTGGGAGCTCTGCTCATCCTTTCCAGAAAGACTCAAAATATCCATAAACATATAGACAGAGTGGAGCTATTGACATGAAAAGAGTAGGACTCACATGAAAGTCACAGATAATGGCTTATTGGGCCTAGTGTTCCACCCTACAGGGAACCATATGGCCCCTCCCCTGCAGGTCCCATTCTCCTTCTCTTTCATATCCAAGACCTACTCTCAGGTCCCACTGGGAGTTGTGAGAATTGGAACAATTCTTATTGAACATCTACCCCTAATGGTGCTTTAATCCATTACATGCAATAAAATGGAACAATTGGCTACATGCCAAATGGAACCCATATGGACCTGCATCTGCTAATCCAGGCAATAACACTACAATATTGCCTGAAACAAACTGCTGTGAGGATCATCACTGAAATCCAAGAGCTCCTCAAAGCAGGAATCAATATACATACCATATCCACAAACAATAGCCCTATCTTCCAGTTTTTACAGACTTTACCAATGAAGAGCAATTAATGATCAGTTAGTCCAATCTTAATGCACAAATAATAGCCATAACATTCTTATTCCCACCATCATCTAATTAATAAAATAAATACACAGGAACACAGGTAGTTGCTTTACTATGACTTACTTGGCCAACATATTTTATTCAGTACTAATAACAAGAAAAAAATAAAAATTAAAAAAATCTTTGCCACTATTGCCAATAACTTACCAAATGGTCTTTAAAAACTATTTTGAAAACTCACAACTCTGTTGAAGTTCAGGGCCAGACTGGCATATGGACAACCCAAAAATGTAAGTCTCTTGGACATACACCTATCTTTTTATTTATTTTTTTAAAAAATAAAAATATTTTTAAAAACTCCACAGAGCAGGACAGTGGCCATGGAATTTGGAATCCGCTAAGGAATGTGTAACAACTCACATGCTGAATCAACTAGCCCTGAAAAAAAAAAACAGAAAAAAAAAGCTCCACAGACTTGATACTGGGATGACATAACTGCCATTTAATTAAAGGGTGACTTTGAAGGGGGCCTCTTAGAAGACGTCACCACAATTAATTATCATTTACAGGAATAAGTTTGGGCAATAGCACCCAATATAATAAAAGGGCCTTCAAACTCTGTCAAATCATGGACATCACCACGTCCTCTGTGGCAGACAGATTCCTGTCATCTTCAAACACAAGCCTCCCATAGAGATAAAGACACACACCTATTCTGCCCATTCATGTGCTAGAGGTAACACACCCAACATCTCACACTGTCTTTACGTCCCGATATGAAGTCATATGTACATCTGTTTTCATATGGATAGAGCCCCCAATAAGTGCTTTAAAACTGGCACAAAGAGCAAATTCCCAAAACATAACCCTTGTCCCAACATGGATGGATTTTAGATTAGAGACCTGGGATGCGAGTGTTTAAGCCTCTTGGAGTTTTTGTATTGGTTCTTGCAAATAATGCCTCATGTTTGTTTTTTTTTTAATTAAGATTCCTCTTAGTATTGTTGGAAAATGCAGAGTAGGGAGCTACAAAGACTCAGTTCCCCCACCAGAACAACAATTAAACAAATAAGAAGTGTCTGAAAAAATATTTTGAAGCTATGGAGGAAAAAATAAACACTGTCCAACATCCAGGGAAGAATGGGAGGAAGAATCTGATATATTATGGTAAAGAATAGTAAGTTGCACTTGGTTAGAAGGGGCTAAAAACCCACATACTGCACTCTTGTGGCATGCTGCCATGGGATCCAGCCCCTGGATATCTTGCTGGTAAATGAAGCTGACATAAAGGTCCTCTTCCCCAAGAAAAGGGGTGTGCATGTCCAATAGCTAACCATAGCTTTTGAATAATGACTTCAGATCATTGGAGGCCCAGATGTGAATGTAGCCATTCTTTCAATATGCCCCTACCGAAGGCTGCAGCAGAGAAGACTTAAATATGTGAAGCTTCCTCAGGGCTACAGGGGCAGTTATATGAAAGGATAAATTTGCTTGCTGGGCCATTAAACCTAAGCGTGGAATAAGACCATAATGCCCTGCTGATTCTCTTCCCAGGGAACTTTGGAGCCAGCCTATACCTCATTCACGGGTCCCTGAACCTGTTTCACCTGAGAAGGACTGATTTGATGTATTGAAGACTCCAACTACTATTGTAGAGACATCTACTTTCCCTTTAGTTTTGCCAGTGTGCCTCCTGTATGTTGGGGCACCCAGGTTAGGTGCATAAATATTTAATAGTTATTTTTTTCCTGGTGAATTGACCATTTTATTAATATGTAATGATCTTCTTCACCCATTCTAACAGTTTTGTATTTAAAATCTATTTTGTACATTATTAGTATCATGAATCAAACTCTTTTTTGGTTACAATTCATGTGTAATACCTTATTCCAATCTTTCACTTGCAAACTGGTTGTGAACTTAAGTCTGAGGCAAGTCTCTTGTAGACAGCATATAGATGGCTCATTTTTTTATCCATTCTATAAGTCTATGTATTTTATTTGGGGAGTTCAAGTCATTAACATTCAATATCTTTACTGTAAAGGCATAATTTACTTTCTCCTTTTGTCCTTTGGCTTTCTGTTGTCATAACTTACTATTGTCTGTCTTTTTTCCCTTTAATTTACCCTTCTTAATAACCTTCACTTCTACCTTCTTCTCCAAGTCTGTCATCCTTGATTTTTTCTTTCAGCCTGCAGCACTCCCTTTAGTATCTCTTGTGATTCTGGTCTTTTGGTAACATGCACTTTCAGTTTCTTCTTTGTGAAAATGATAAACTCATCTTCACATTTTTATTAAAAATTTTTACTGAAATATATCATTCATACTTGAACATACATAAATAATAAGTGAGTAGCAATAGTTGTGAACTTACAAAACAAACATGCATGAAATTGTATAGTGTTCCCATACAGCACACCACTAACAATACCTTGCATTGTTGTGGACCATTTGTTACAAATTATAACAAATACATTATACTAATAATACAAGGCATTACTCTTTGTATTTTACCTTTAGGTCAATATTTCTTTATAAGTTAATATTTTATATATATATATATATATAATTTTTAAAAGGATACCTTAATAACATAAATGTTACACAAAAAATATAGATTCCCATATGCTCCAATCCCCACACCTCCCACAACCTCCCACATAAACATCATTCCTTAATGTTGCACACTCATTGCAATTGATAAACACATCCTGGGGCTTTGCCATTAAGCATGGACCATAGATCACATTGTAGACCACACTCTTTCCCACACAGTTCTGCATGTTATGTGATGATAAAAAATGGCCTATATCTGTCATTGCAATGTCACTCAAGACAATTCTGAAGCCCCCAAAAAAGCCCCCATATTACAACTGCTTTTCCCTCTCCCTGCCCCAAGAGCCTCCAGTGACCACTGTTTCCACATCAATGTTGTAATTTCTTCCTTGATGAAGTATATGTCTATAGTAGAATACAAATCAGACCACTCTTGTCCATAGCTCTTCTGCCCATCCTGAGGAGTCAGGGATGCTGATATCCACTCCACCTCCTCATTTTTGAAGGACAGTTTTGCCAGATACAGAATGCTTGACTGTCAGTTTTTCTCTTTCAGTACCTTAAATACATCATACCATATTCTTCTCATGTCAATTGTTTTGGATGAGATGTGAGTACTTCATCTTATTGAGATTCTCTTGTATGTGATGGTTTGCATTTCTCTTTTTGCTTGCAGAAAATACTCTTTATCTCTGACATTTGTTATTCTGAATTGTAGGTATCTCAGAGTTGGTCAATTCATATTTATTCTGTTTCAAGTTTGTTGTTCTTTAATATTAATATTTTTGTCTTTCATAATGGTTGGGAAGTTTTTGTTCATTATTTCCTCAAATATTCTTTTTGCTCCTTTTCATTCTTTTCTCCTGCTGGGACACCTAATATGTGTATGTTTATGCATTTCACATTGTCATTTAATTCCATGAGTCCCTTTTACACTTCTTCAATTCTTTTCACTTTCTCTTCTCCTGTCTTTTCCACTTTGGATGTACCATGCTCGAATCACTAATTCTGTCTTTGAGCAATTCATATTTGCTATGTGCCTCTAATGTATTTTTAATCTCATCCATTGTGTCTTTCATTCCCATAAGCTCTGTTACTTTTCTTTGCAGGTTTTCAAATTGTTCTTTATGTTCATCCAGTGTCTTCTTAATATCTTTTCTCTCTTTAGTCATGTTGTCCTTCAAGTATTTGAATTGATTTAAGAAATCTGGTGTGATTAACTTTGTTTAGTTGTCTTGATATCTGTATCTCTTCAGGATATTTAGTTTCTTCATTTGGCTGGGCCATACCTTCCTTTTTCCTAGCATGGCTTGTAAGTTTTGCTGATGTCTAGACATCTGAATATGTTGGTGAATTTACTCTGATTTTCAAATTCTCTCCTGCCAAGTGTTTTTTTTTTTTTCACAGTTTTTCTTTGACTTTTGGTTCAACTTAGTCTAAGTCTTGAAAATTGCTCAGATTAATTTATCAAAATCCAGCCAAGGTCTCTTTAATGTGCAGATTTTATCCCAGGGGCCTAAAGAGAGACTTAAAAGCAGTTTTTCTCCTTGTAATTTCCTAATGAGCCAGCAAATGGCATGCATTGGCAAATGTTTCCACAGAGGTATTTCTTTCAATCCCTGCTTTGCAGTGTTTCTGCTCCTGTCAGATCTGAGATTTAAAGTGGGTTCTGCTGGTCAAATTCACTGAAGGGAATCACTTTGACTCACTCTCCCTCTTCCCTTGCAAAAGCTGAAAGGGAGGGATATGTCTGTTCCCTTCTCAGTTGGCAACAGTGAGCCAGGGGTTCTATCCAGAATTAGTGTCTTGAGGATAGAGGATGTAAGCCTTTCCTGGACACCATGGAGGTTTGGTAACTCATGTTTGTTGCTTCAGGTTCTTCATTTGCCTCTCTCTCACCCTCCTAGGAGTTGTGCAGCACTGTCCTTGTCTGCTGATCCTCAAAGCAGGCCCCTTGGACAACTTTTGTCTCTTTCTCCATTGGTTTTGTGAGAGGGTTGAGCCTTGCCTGCCTACTTTAATGACATCTTCCCAGAGCTCCCTGGGAATGACTGACTTGGGAAAGTCGTCTTCACCATGACACTCATCCCAGAATTTGCCCTACAGGAGCAGCAGCTTGAGAAAATGAAAGGAGTATAAGAAAGTTACAGAGGTGGACAGCAATGGCCAATGGCTTGTTTGCTTTAAAAACCTTGGAGAGGGAGTTCTGTCTCCTGGAAAACAGAGAGGACAACCAAACTGCTAGAAACAGAAGAAATCCAAAACAAATAACAAGCAAAATTGCAACATAGGATATATAGCCAGTAAAAGATGGAAACTACATTCACCTTGGGAAGACTTTCCTGGTAGGAATGCTGAAGTTTAAGACAATATTTGTCAAAAAATCAAGAAACAGACATCTCAAAGAAAAAATTCCAGAGTAACATTTTATTATATTAAAATGTACAGTGTGTACTAATGGAAGATGTTGTTAATGGGGGAAACTGTGGGAGGGCGAGAGTGGAGCATGTTTGAATCATGTACATTTTTGATGTAATATTTTTATAATCTAAAGCTTCTTTTTGAATAAAGAAAAAATATGGAAAACATACATTGTGCAAGAAAAGAATAAAGACAACCCAATAAATAGGAAATGATGGCTCATCCAAAGTAAAAGGATAAAATCCCAACTAATATCAAAAAAGAAAGCTAGAATGTGAAAATACTGAATGATGCCTTTTAAAAAAATTTTTTTAAACTCTCTAGGAACTATGGTCCATGCTTAATGACAAAGCCCCAGGATGTGTATATCCATTGCAGGTGATGTGCCACACTAATGAAAGATGTTTATATGAGAGGTTGTGGGAGATGTGGGAGGTGGGGAACATGGAAATCCCTGTAATTTTTGCCTAACATTTATGTAACCTGAGGATCTTTTAAAATATTCTTTTAAAAATTAAAAAAAAATGCTCTGGGAGATGAAGGAAATAAAACAAAGAAAGAACTACAGGATATCATTTTAAAAAGAATGAAAAATATGAGAATCATATTAAAGAGATTGAAAATTTTTTAAAAGGAACCAAAAAGAACTGCTCGAGTTGAAGACCACAATAACTGGAATAAAAAATTTCCAGGAGGGTTTTAACAGCTGATTAGAGGTGGCAAAAGAAAGAATCAGTGAACTCAAAGACAAGAAACCTGAAATAAGTCAGGATGAGGAGAAGAAAAATATTATAAAATGTGAAAAGAGTGTAATCTATATGTGGGACACCATCAAGCATACCAATATATGCATTATGGATTTCCCAGGAGGATATGAAAAACAGACCATTTAAGAAATAATATGCAAATAAACAATGAGAGTGAACTTCCCAGAGATAGCAAAAGACATGATTATGCACAGCCAAGAAACCCAGAGAACAGAAAACAAGATAAACATGAAGAAAAATACACCCTGTTATATATTGATCACACTATCAAATGCAAAGGAAAAGGAGACTGTTCTTAAAGCTCAGGAGAAAAGAATTTATTGCATACAAGGCAGTCCTAATTAGGTAGAGCGCTGATTTCTCATTAAAAAAATGGAGGCCAGAAAGCAATGTGTTTAAACCCTTAAAGTCCTAAAAGAAAAGAGCAGCCAGCCAACAATTTTATATCTTGTGAGGTTTTCTTTCAAAAATGAGGAAAAAAATAAGACATTCCTGGATAAACAAAAGCTGAGTGAGTTAATCACCACTAGACCTTCCTTACAAACAATGCTAAAGGGAGTTCTTCAGACTGACAAGAAGGGCACAAGACAGTGGTCAAAGTGGCATAAAGGAATAAAGACCTGCATTAAAGCTAAAGTAATTATAAATGTCAGGATTATTGTAGAGTATTATTTGGTATGTACCTCGAGTTCTTAATTCCCACAAGTGCTAAAATGCACATGTATAAAAATTAATGATAAATCTATGGTTTTGTTCATACAATGTATAAAGTGGTGGCAAGTACAAAAATGAGGTAGAGCAGAGGGGTACAGGGAATTTATGTACATATGATAATGATGTCATGTTTTTTTTTTATTGTGGGTAAAAATCAAATTTTTCACAATACATACCAATATTTGTAAAATGATATATAAATACATATGCATATATGTGCATTTGTTTACATAAATGTTATTTGTTATACGTATATATATATATTTTTTGAGTTGCATAGATAACCTAAATATTACTCAGAAATTACAGGGATTCCCATGTTCCCCACCACCCACACCTCCAACAACATCCCACACCACCATTCCGAATCCGTGTGGGACAACACCCCCAATGGATATACACATCCTGGGGCCTTGCCACCGAACGTAGGCCAGAGTTCACATCACAGACCACAATCTTTCCCACCCAGTTCTGCATGGTATATTCTGATGGAAAATGGCCTACATCCGTCACCTCTTTGCCACTCAGGACAACCCCCAACGTCCCAAAAAAGCCCGAGTATTTCACCTGCCCCTTCTCTCCCTGCCCCAAAAATGTCCAGTGGCCACCAGCTCCACCTTACTGTTACAATTCCTTCCATTGCTTGAATCACAATATATCTACAACAGAACACCAAGAAGTCCCCTCTAGTCCACAGCTTTTCCCCCAAACCTGAGGGGACTTGGAAGGTGATGTCCCCTCCACCTCCAAGGAAGAGAGGGCTTATATTCCATGGATATAGTGGATGGGATTATCTTGCCTTCAACTGCAGACCCTCTCCATTCCCTTGGATGTCTGTTGTCCATCGACGTCTCCTCGCCAGTTTACTTGGATGAGTCCATTGAGCCGTAGGGTAGGAGTTGCAGCTCCACTGAGATTCCAGGCACAGCTGGCACATAGGTGGGCCAGAGGATACATTTTCTGAAAACACACCTAAAAACTCCAGCAACACATATAGGTTTGAGTAGAAGGGGCTGATGGACCATGTGCAGGGATGACTTATTTGAGTCCAACTCTGTCACTCTCAGGAACACAGATGCCAATGAAGAGCCCACTAATTAGGCATCAATCTCTGGGGCGATCCCCACTTGTATAGGAACTGCGTGTCACCGGAGCCCTTAGGGGTCCCTCAGTGTGGGGTGATATCCAGCTTGGTGTTCTATGAGATCATACTGAGGAATGCATAAGTATTACCTCTGGGATGACCTCCCAACTCTATTGAAGTCTCTTAGCAACGTGAACACATTTCTCTTTACCTTTTCCCCCTTTTATTCAAGGTCTTTTTCCGATCATGTTGCCAGTTGGCAGTTGGTATTAATCCCTCATTGCAAGGGAGGCTCATCCCCGGGAGTCTTGTCCCACATTGGGGAGAAGGTAAAGCATTCAAATGCTGAATTTGGCTTAGAGAGAGGCCACATTTGAGCAACAAAGAGGCTCTCAGGTGGTAACCCTTAGGCACACCATAACAGTAGGCTAAGTTTCAATTAGAAGAACAAATACTCATAAGGCTAGTCTTCAATAACAAGAACCCATCAGTGGGTCATCCTCTTTTGCCAGACACTGCCTCTGCACTCAGGGGATGGTTGCTGCTGCCTTGGGGAATGTAGCAGAGCTCTCCAGGCTCAATTCAAATCAATGAGGTCATAAACTGTTTTTCCTTCAATGTCTGGCTTGCTTCACTCAACATAAGGTCTTCAAGAATCATCCATGTTATTCCATGTGTTAGCACTTTATTCCTTCTAACAGCTGAGTAATATTCCATTGTATGTATGTGCCACATTTTGCTTATACATTCATCTGTTGATGGGCACCGTGGCTGATTCCAACTTTTGGCAATTGTGAACAATGCTGCTATGAACATTGGCGTGCATATATCTGTTCATGTCTTTGGTTTCAGTTCTTCTGGGTATATACCCAGCAGTGGAATTGCTGGATCATATGGAAGATCTATTGTTATTTTTCTGAGGAATCGCCAAACTGTTCTCCACAGTGGCTGGACCATTCCACAATCCCACCAGCAGTGGATGAGGGTTCCTATTCTTCCACATCCTCTCGAACACTTATATTCTGCTGTTTTTTTGATAGCTGCCATTCTGATGGGTGTAAGATGGTATCTCATTGTGGTTTTGATTTGCATTTCCCTAATAGCTAGCGATTTCGAGCATTTTTTCATGTGCTTTTTACCATTTGTATTTCTTCCTTGGAGAAGTGTCTTTTCAGGTCACTTGCACAAATTTTAAATGGGTTGCTTGTCTTTTTATTTTAGAGATGCAGGATTTCTTTATATATGCAGGATATTGGGCTCCTATCAGATATAAGATTGCCAAATATTTTCTCCCATTGCGTAGGCTGCCTTTTTATTTTCTTAATAACATCCTTTGAGGTGCAGAAGTTTTTAATTTTGATGGAATCCCATTTATCTATTTTTTCTCTTGCTGCCCGTGCTTTGGCTGTGAAGTTCATGAAACCATTTCCTATTACTAGATCCTGTAGATGCTTCCCCACATTATCTTCCAAGGTCTTTATGGTTTTGGCTCTTATATTTAGATCTTTGATCCATCTGGAGTTGATTTTTGTATAAGGTGTGAGATGGTATTCTTCTCCCATTCTTTTGGATATGGATATCCAGTTCTCCAAGCACCATTTGTTAAAGAGGCCATTTTCTCCCAATTGAGTGGGCTTGGTGGCCTTGTCGAATATCAGATGACGGTATATGCGAGGATCTATATCAGAACTCTCAATTAGGTTCCATTGGCCAGTAGGTCTATCATTGTGCCAATACCATGTGGTGTTGATCACTGTAGATTTGTAGTATGTTTAAAATCAGGTAATGTGATACCTCCAAATTCAATTTTCTTTTTCAATATGGCTTTGGCATTTCGGGGCCTCTTACCCCTCCAAATATATTTTGTGGTTAGTTTTTCCAGTTCCTTAAAAAATGCAGTGTTGATTTTTATTGGGATTGCAATAAATCTATAGATTAGTTTGGGTAGGATAGACATCTTGATGATGTTTAGTCTTCCTACCCATGAACAGGGAATATTTTTCCATTTATTCAAGTATTCTTTGATTTCCTTTAACAGTGTTGTGTAGATGTCTGTATATAAGTCCTTTACATCTTTAGTTAAATGTATTCCTAGGTATATGATTCTTTTAGTTACTATTGTAAATGGTATTATTTTTCTTAATTTCCTCCTCAGATTGTTATTGGTGTACAGAAATGCTGCTGATTTTTGAGCATTAATCTTGCACACTGCAACATTACTGAAGTCATTTATAAGTTCTAGAAGCTTTGTTGTAGATTTTTCAGGGCTTTCTATGTATAAGATCATGTCGTCTGCAAATAATGAGATTTTCACTTCTTCCTTTCCAATCTGGATGCCTTTTATGTCTTGTTTTTGCCTCAGTGCTCGGCAAGTATTTCTAAGACAATGTTAAATCGGAGTGGTGATAGAGGTCATCCTTGTCTTGTTCCCAATCTCAGAGGGAAGGCGTTTAGGATTTCACCATTGAAAATGATGTTTGCTTTCGGTTCTTCATATATACCTTTTATCATATTCAGAAAGTTTCCTTCTATTCTTATCTTTTGTAGTATTTTTATCAGGAAAGATTGCTGTATTTTGTTGAATGATTTTTCTGCATCTATAGAGATGATCATGTGATTTTTTTCTTTCAATCTGTTTATCTGGTGTATTACATTGATTGATTTTCTTATATTGAACCATCCTTGCATACCCGGGATGAAACCCACTTGGTCATGGAATATAATCCTTTTGATATGTTGTTTAATGCGATTTGCAAGTATTTTGTTAAGTATTTTAGCATCTAGGTTCATTAGAGAAATTGGTCTGTAAATTTCTTTTCATGTTGTATCTTTGTTTGGTTTTGGTATTAAGGTAATGTTAGCATCATAGAATGAGTTAGGCAATATTCCTTCTACTTCTATTTTTTGGAAGAGCTTAAGCAGAATTGGTGTTAACTCTTTCCGGAATGTTTGGTAGAATTCAGCTGTGAAGCCGTCTGGTCCTGTGCTCTTCTTAGTTGGGAGGTTTTTGATGACTGAGTCTATTTCTTTACTTGTAATTGGACTGTTGAGTTCATCAATTTCTTCTTTCATCAATGTAGGCTGTTTGTGAGTTTCTAGAAACTTGTCCATTTTCTCTAAGTTATCATTCTTGTTGGCATATAATTTTTCAAAGTATCCTCTTATGATACTCTTTATTTCAGTGGGGTCAGTGGTGATATTCCCTAGCTCATTCCTTATTTTGTGTATTTGAATCTTTTCTCTCTTTTGCTTTGTTAGTCTGGCTAAAGGTTTGTCAATTTTATTGATATTCTTGAAGAACCAGCTTTTGGTTTTGTTTATTGTTTCTAGTGCTCTCTTATTCTCTATTTCATTTAGTTCTGCTCGAATCTTTGTTATTTCCTTCTTTCTACTTCCTTTTGGTTTAGTTTGTTGTTGTTCTTCCAATTCCTCCAAGTGTGCAGTTAGGTCTTCAATTTTAGCTCTTTCTTCTTTTTTAAGATATGAATTTATGGCTAT
>JAQZBX010059815.1:0-17447 GCA_029593785.1 Cabassous unicinctus
CTGTACATCCATCTCTTTCAATAAGGTTGGGAAGTTTTCAACCATTATTTCCTGGAACACTCCTTCTGATTCCTTTCCCTTCTATTCTCCTTCTGGGATGCACATGATGTGTATGTTTGTGCGTTTTTGTTGTCAGTTAAATCCCTGTGTCCCTGGTGGATTTTTTCTATTTTTTTGTCTATCTGTTCGACTATCTGTTTAATTTCAGCTGTGTTGTCTTCCACATCCCTAATTATTTCCTCTGCCTGTTGAAATCTGCTGTTATGTGACTCCAGCATCTTTTTTATTTCTTGGGTTGTGCCATTGATCACCATCATATCCGTTATCTTTTTGTGTATGTGTACAATTTCTTCAGAATGTTTTCTCAGTGTCTTCTTCATATCCTTAATCTCTTCCTTCACTTCATTAAGATGGTTCATGATATTTGTTTGGGAATGTTTGATTAGTTGTTCGATGTACTGCATATATTCCTGGATTTTAGTTTCTTCATTGTAGTGGTCCATGTTTTCCTGTTTCTCAGTGTGGTTTGTAATTTTTGTTGACTTCTAGTCATCATTTTATCTTGATGGATTTATTCAGTTGATTAGCTTCTCTCTCTGCTCTAGAGTTTTATTTAGCTGTTGGTTCTTTGTGTGTGTAAGGTTTTCTCTTTGATACTTTTTCTTCTTATTTTGTTTCCTTGCTTCTTTCTATGTTACCTTGAAGGGAAAAGATTAGTGCCAGAGGAGTCATAAGATGTGAGAACAGAAGAAGGATAATAGTAATTGTAATTAAAATTAGTAGAGAGGCCAAATAGGACTTAGTGAAATGAGTATTTCACTTGTGTATGCAGTGTAGAGTAATAGGAAAAAAGTGGAGTACCTATAATGGGCTGGGAAACCAAATAGAGGAATATATATATAATGATTTAGAAGGCTAGAATGATGAGGAGGGAGGGAAAGAGTAAAGAAAGGGCTAAAAGGAAAAGGCTAATATTAATTTAAAAAAGAAGAAAACAAAATAGATAGTATAGAGGTTGACACCCTTAATTTGTGGACTAATGAAAAAGCATGATATCTAAGAACCAAAACAGAAAGCAGAAGGCAGAGAGATGAGGGAAGGATAAGAGAAAGGTTGTGATGCAATATCAGTAAATACAGAGAATGGGAAATCACTGAGGAAGAAGCACAGGAAAGAAGAGACAAGCTAGCACCACCTAATTTTAAAAAGTGAAAGAAAAAGAAGGGGGAGGAAAGAGGAAAGAAAAGCAAGAGACAACAAATAAACAGAGAAAAGCCAAACAATCACACCATCAAGCAGTCAAAAAAGTTAAGGAGGAAGTGTTCCTTCTAGTGTCCTTGTGGATCTTCACAGCCTGCTTGCATTTATCAATTACCCTGTGGTGTTCTATCTGTAGGTATTAAGGCAGATTTTTGGTAGTATACTAAATTAGGAACAGGAATTCATTTTTTAATGAGACTGCTTTTTTTTTTTCTTTTTTTTGGTGGGGATGGTTGTAAGGGACCCAAAGGAGTCCTCTGCTAGGTCACCCCCTTCACCGAGGGGGCCCTAAATAGGGTCGTGGAAAGTAATCAAGCCCTACTCACTTCCTTACCTCCCCAGGAGTGCTGAAGCTTTGATGCTTGTCAGTGCAGAGCAATAAAATTGGCTGACTCCACCCCCTATGGGGCCAAGCCTTAGTATCAACGGGCAGCTGGTTAAAAGAAGTTTGCTCAGCAGTTTTGCCTCTTCCCTCAGCCTGGCACTGTTTTGAGCCAGCTTATCTGCTCCCTAAAGGTATGAGGGGGTCCAGGCAGCCAAATCCACAGAAGTTAAACCCCTCTCCACCTTCTGTCAGAGCCCTCCCTCCCTCAGAGTATGCTCCCACATGCTAGGAGGCAGCGGGAGTTGAGGATATAGGATCCACGGCTCCAGCCAGCTATTTTCTGTGTGGGCGGGGCTCAGCCATCTGTGTTGACCACCACAGGCAGGCTCCGAACTCACGAATCTCCACCGATCACTCCACATCATCGATCTGCCCACTGCTAGATGACCCAAGCTTCTCACTCCGTGCGCCCACACCACAGACCCTCGGGCAGGACCATGTCCACAGTCCACTTTCCCTGGAGATCTGGATCGTGAGTACCCACCTAGATCTACACCATCTTGGTCCTGTACACATTTGTTTTTTAACAAGGAGTAATCACTGAGCTGATACTTTGCTGGAATAAAAAGGATTATTATTTCTTGTAAAAACTTTTTTTCAAATGCACACCAGTAAAGGTTGAATTTTCAATTTGTGGTGTCATCTTAATATCCTCATTAAGGTTTCAAAGAAATATCTAGAAAAGTAATCAATTTCCCATATTCACATTGTATTGGGTGGGTGGAAAGGAGGGAAGAAAACTCAGTTCATTCTGCCTGCAAATTTGGGCACTAAAGTCTTCTCTGTTTTCACAATATAATATAATTTTTATTTGTTCATGTTCATTCCTTGATTACATATAAGTATACATGCTTGAACCAGAGACTTTTTTTCAGTATTAGCTTATACATTATGTTTATGATATTAAGCATGTATTGTTTCTGGATGAACCTCATAAAGAGGTCCTTAATCCTGTAAATACATCAATCCATATTCCTAATTATGAGCAGCATACAATCTGTATCAGGATTGACACATTATAGAGATAGCAGTGTGGAGAAAGAAGGCAGGTGATATTCACATTACAGAAACAGTGATCTACTACCTTGTAGCCATGCAAACAAAGAATGAAGAAAAAAGTATGAAAAATGTATATCATAAAAAACAAATATATTTAATAAAGATTTGATGCATAAACTAAATACTAATGATTTATAGTGACAAAAGATAAAGACATGCTAGCACTAATTAATTAAGGTATGGACATTTCTGCACATTCGATCATTGAATTATACACAATGGGATGGATTAAAGGGAATCCAGAGATCTGGTACATTACAGGCTGGTGATGATGGCAGATATGTGATGAAGAATATGATGTAAGAACAGAAGTTATGCAAGTTTCATGATTCTTTTATGATAGAAAGCAGAATTTGTTTGCAATAACCTGAAAAACTGCTTCTAGAATTATATAATGCTTAATCCTGTGTAGTTATTTTCTATCATTCTGATTGTCTGTATGTGTGTGTGTGAAAGAGAGAGAAAGAGTATATTAACAATGAAAAGGTTTTCCTATCTGCCTGATGTACAGCTATGTAGATAACCTTGAACAGTGCTAA
Organism: Cabassous unicinctus; assembly: GCA_029593785.1. Taxonomy (NCBI): domain Eukaryota; kingdom Metazoa; phylum Chordata; class Mammalia; order Cingulata; family Chlamyphoridae; genus Cabassous; species Cabassous unicinctus. The sequence goes on from JAQZBX010059815.1 coordinate 3,244, forward strand.
TAATTAAATTTTAATTGAACAAAACTAATAACAGCTATGAGTTGATCACTAATTGGACAAAACACACAAGCAGTTGCCTTTCACATAAAATTGCGATGTAAGGCTTAAATAATTTTGAATGCAAATATCAGTGTGTATCTGATGTTTTATTAATTTGAATAAATATTATTGTTAAATAAATCTTAGTAATATTCGTTTGGTTGCTTAAATTGTTAAAGTATAAGCTATGGTTTCTTATTGTACTGAAGTGTGCCTCATAGTTGCTACTACATTTATCCATGACTACCAATTCTTAGCTTACTAAGTGATTTTGATTTTATCTATCTTTTTCCATTTATAATCTAATCAACATTGTGCTTGCATCATGTCCTTCATAGAGCATGGTGAAGCGTTCTATTATTGCCTTACTTATATTTACATGGTATGTTTTGTTTTCATCTGAGTTTTCACATTTCATATTATTAATTAATTAGAGATTCTAATCATAATCATTGGCAAATTATCTTTTCAATAGATTATTTTTGTCTATGAATTTGGATATCTTTCCATAATCCTTTGATTTGAAAAAGTTTTTTTTTAATATATATTAGCTGATATTTATTCCTTTTAAATTAGAACAACAGAAAACATTTCTCATTGTTCTAATCACCTGTTAACTTTGTTTATGTCTTCTCCTTGATTGAGATAATGTTCATCTGCCAACAATTTATTTTTACCAGTATTTTGTGGGTTTGCATATTGTTAAGGAAGTTCATACTTAGGCAAGTTTGCAAGGGTTTCTTTTTTATTCTATTAGCTCTGTAGTATTACCTTTTAAAAGTCATCTTTCAATGTGCCTGTGTTCCAAAAACATAAAGGAAAATAGTATACAGGTGAATTTTCTTCCTCTTCAGATATAGTGCTTCTGTCATCATCTATGAAACAATCTATTTCCCTTTTATTTGGACAAACTCTTTATCAAGTTATTAATTTACATTAAATATATGCAAGTATTTCTTAACATAACTCTGTTACTTTGATATAATTAGTACTATATCAGTACTATACCGTATTAAGTACATATTAATATTAATGTCTGTTATTTTAAGGATATCCCTTCAAAAGATGAGCTACCTTCATTGATCATCATGCATCAATTTCAATTTCAGAGTGGATTTTTTCATTTCTTCCAAAATTTAACAGCACTTTGGAGTATGATTACATTTAATACAATATTATTTGTGAATTGAAACTTTCATTTATAGTTGATTTTCTCCAATCTCTGAGTATGGCATATTTTTGTAGTGTTTTTTCCTACACTATTCATAATTCATAACTTTTATTTTTAATTGCAATAAAATTCACTTGACAGATCAGTTTAATTTCTACTTATGTAAATATGTAAATTATCTATGTTTCATGTAATGTTGTTAATAATGTTGAAAATAATATATTAAAAGTTTTACTTCATAACTGTAAAATACTTTTATTATTATGTGTAAATAGAGATAATTTTAGGGTATCAATATAGTTATTATTGACATTGCTGTTATTACTATTGTTTTTGTTCCTATTGTTGTTGTTATTTCAGTTTTAATAAGATTTTTAAAAAACCTTGCTCAATAAACAGTTTGGACTTATATCGCCAACTTCTCCCAGACTGGTAGAACGTAACCTAAAAATGCACTATATAATTAAATTGCATCCAATAGACAAGAGCTATCACAGAAAATCTGTTGGAATTATATTTCTTCTTTTGAGACAGTAATCTCTTGACTATCCTGGATATCCTGATTGAAACATCAAAAATTTTTTTCTTTCAATCTTCTTCTCAGATTTAAGTTCATTTAAAGAAGTAATACACCAGAAGGAATGCTAAAAAATTTAACATGCAACTATATAGCATAGTGAAACCACATGTGAAATACAAATATGGATAATATTGCATGTATAAGACTGATTTTACAAAATGTAAACACAAATAAGCTAGACAGATGGAGACAGAATAGCAGCTACATATGGCAGGGGAAGCATAGAAAGATTAAGAGGTAATGAAGTGTATTTTTGTTTGTCTAGTTTTTTTATTATTATGGGAATAATGAAATAGTCCTAATAATAATTAAAGTGATGAATGAACAACTATATGGTTATACCACAAACCATTATTTGTACACTTTGCATTGAGTTATGTTTTACTAATATGTATCAATAAAATTAATTTGCTTAAAAACGAAGTAATACATGTCAATTGCAGTAACAGAATATGTAATGCAGTAGAAATTATAAGGACTCTTCCAAAAACAGGGAAAAATATTCTTTGAAAATAATTGCAAATTTCACATATATTTATGTCCACACCCTTTTGTTTCTATTTCCTCCTAATTTCCACCTGTTTCAAATAACCTAGACTGAGAAATGTGATAATAGAAAACATGATAGTCATTCCCATTTGATATTTCAAATCCATACTGTAAACTATATTTTTCCTGTCTTCTTGTGAAATATTGAATAGTCATTTTGGGTAATAAAAGTCCAATAACATCTAATAATCACTTTGTTTCTGAAAGAAAAATGCATTGCAATATCAGTCCTCCCTTCCCTAAATTTGGATCTCCCTTATAATTGGCCATTTACATTCAGGGAAAAAAGACATGTTTAGTTGCTGTTGTTTCTTCATTTTTTAATTAAAGAAGTTGTAGGTTTCCAGAAAAATCATGCATAAAATAAAATATTCCATATGCCACTTTATTATTAAAAACTTCCATTGGTGTGGTACACTTGTTACAATTTATAGAGTTAAAATTTTATAATTATACAATTAATTATTATGTATTTTTTAAAATTAGGCTTCACTGCGTTGTGCATTCTCATGGATTTTTTTGAAAAATTTTATTCTAGTACCACATATATTTTCAAAATTTCTCCCTTTTAACCACATTCTAATATATAATTAAGTCCTATTGATTTCATTCACAAAGTTGTGCCACTCTTACCACCATCTATTACCAAGCCTTTCCATCATTCCAAATAGAAACCCTGTACATTTTTTTAACTCGCTATTCTCTACCCCCACCCTGTCCCCTGGTTACTTATACCCTAGATTCTGACTCGATGTGTTCACTTAGTGATGTCATACAATATTTGGATGTGAAATGGTATGTCATTGAATTTTTGGCTAGTTTTTCTTTTTCTTTATTGGAGAAGTTTTTGTTTTACAGAGGAATCATGAATAAAATACATGATTTCCTTATAGTATCTTATCATCAACATGTTTCATTGTTACAGATCAGTTGTTACAATTGATGATAGCATATTTTTATAATTGTACTATTAATTAAAATCCATGGTCCACACCACAGAAAACTGACGGCCCACACCATGCGTAGCTGACAGAACAAGATGATGCAACAAAGCAAGACTCAGAGGAGAGACAGAGAACGCAGCAGACCAGGGATATGAGATGGCTCGGACAATTGAATGCCTCTTTCCCACATTGGTGGTCCCAGGAGCAGTTCCTGGTGCCTCCTAAAGAGAAAAAAAGCAGACACAGAGAGCAGAGAGTAAGCATAAAACAACAATTGGAGAAATTTTAAAAATCCATGGTTCACCTTAGGGTTTATATTTTATGCTATGTATTATTATATAGGGTTCATACTTTGTGCATGGATTATTTAAAATGTTTTTTCTATTACAAAATATACAATCTAACATTTCCCTTTTGAATCATATTCAGATATATATTTCAGTGCTTTGAATTCACTCACAATGTTGTGCTACCATCACTATCATCATTTACCAAAACATTTCCATTAATCCAAGTAGGAACCCTGTATCTTTAAGGGCTTAATTTCCCATCCTGTAATATAACTCTGACCCCTGGTAAGCCATATTCAAGATTTTGACTCAAAAAGTTTTCTTTACTTAATTGGTTCAAATCAGTGTGATCAATATTTTTAATTTTATGTCTTTATTATTTTACTCAATGTGATGCCTTCAAGGTTCTTCTATGCTGCAACATGTATCAGGACTTCATTAGCTTTTGTGACTGATTGATTTTGCATTGCATATATATAATGTTATTTATCCATTCATTAGTTGATGGACATTTGTATTGCTTCCATCTTTTGGCAGTTTTGAATAATGGCTCTATGAACATTGGTATACAAATATCTGTTTGAGTCCCTGTTTCAATTCTTTTGGGTATATACCTAGTAGTGGGATTGCTGGATCATAAGATAGCTCTATATTTAGCTTTCTGAGGAACGACCAAATTGTCTTCCAGAGTGGCCAAACCATTTTATATTACCACAGGCAATGCATGAATACATTATTATTAATATAACTGTTATTTTCTGTTTTTACTAGCCACCATTCTAATGGGTATGAAATGGTATCTCATTGTGGTTTGGATTTGCACTTCCTTGATGGCTAATGATATTAAGCATTTTTTCATGTTCTTTTGGGCCATTTGTAAATCATCTTTGGAGAGATGTCTAGTTAAGTCTTTTGCCCATTTTTAAATTGTATTGTTTATCTTTTTTTTTCTTTTGTTAAGTTGAAGTATTTCATTGTGTATTCTGAATATAAATTATATGCTATGTGGTTTCTAAATACTTTCTCCCATACTATAAGTTGGCATTATACCTTCATGATAAAGTTCTTTGAGGCACAAATGTTTTTACTTTTTATAATGTCCAATTTATGTGTTTTTGTTGCTTGTGTTTTGGATGCAATGTCTAAGAAACCATCGCCTAACACAAAGTCTTGAAGACACTACCTAACGTTTTCTTCTAGGAGTTCTATAGTTCTGGCTCTAATATTTAGGCCTTTGACCAATTTTTAGTTGATTTACATATATGGTAAGTAGAGATCAAGCTTCATTCTTTTGCAAACAGAGGTCTAATTTTCCCAGTACACATTTGTTGAAAAGACCATTATTTCCTAACTGAATGCACTTGGCACTCTTGTCAAAAATAATTTTGCCTAAATGTAACCATTCATTTCCAGCCTATCAGTTCAATTCCACTTGTCTATTTGTCTGTCCTTGGGTCAGTACCATGCCATTTTGTTTAAGGTTGTTCTCTTTTCAAGAAATCAATTTTATTGATGCATATTAATAAATCATAAACCCACCCAAAGTGTACAGTAATGGTATTTGGTATAAACACATAGTTGTGCATTCACCACTTCAATCATTATTACAACATTTACATTATTCCAATTATAATAATAAACATAAATGAGACAAACAAACAAAAATATCTTATCACTTCTCAATCTCTCTGCCATACATAGCTGCTCTTCTGTTTCCATCTCTCTAATTTATTTGTATTTTTGTGAAAACACTCTTACATATGCTATATTACCCATATTCATCTTTCACATGAGGTTTCACTGTTATATAGTCTCAGGTTACATTTTTTGGTTTTCCTTCTAGTAACATACATGTCCTTAAACTTTCCCTTTCAACCACTGACATACCCATATAATAGTTCTGCTAGTCACAAGCACCATGATATGCTGTCACCATTTCCATTCATTTCCAAGGACTTACAAACAACTTTTTAACCAATTCTGTACAAATTCACATTCAGCTTTCCATTCTCTACCCTTATTCTATTTTCTGGAAACCTATATTTTAATTATTAACTCCATGAATTTATGCAATATATTTACTTCATAATAGCACCATCATGCAGTATTTGTCATTTTGTGTCTGGCTTGCTTCACTCAAAATAAGGTCCTCCAGGTTCATCGATGCTGTAATGTACTTCATAACTTAATTTTTTCTTCTACTGCATAATATTGCATCATGTGTATACACCATTTTGTTTATCCATTCATTGGTTGCTTTTGGTGTAAATAATTTTAAGAAAGGAAAATCAAGTTTTCCAAATTCATTCTTTTAAAAGTTGACTTTGTCCCTTCAGGGTCCCTTACTCTAACATATAAATTTGATTATTGGCTTTTCTATTTTTGTAGAGAAGGTTAATTTAAGTTTGATTGGGATTCGGGGATTGTTTCAGATCTGTAAATCACTTTGGGTAGAATTGAAATCTTAACAATATTTAATCTTTGAATACATGAATACAGGATGCTTTTCTGTTTATTTAGGTCTTCTTGGATTTATTTAAAAATGTTTTGCAGTTTTCTGTGGGCAATTCTCATTTTGGCTGTGATTTCTATGATGATTGCTGTCTTAGGTCTTAGGTCTCATTGCAAAGAAAGCATCTCTTAAAAAATTTCTCATGACCATGTTCTACTTCACAGTGCTCACATTCTATAGCCTGCAGAAGAGGGAGCTTAACCTGGCTTTATGAAAAATGATCGAAATATATTTTGAGTTCACCAAAATGGATAATTTTGATTAAAAATACTTAAAAACAAAATTTGCAAGGAGTATAATTTCACTTGATATGTATACTTAATTTGAATTATATATCCAATTTTTATCTACATATTTTTTGTTTACATATTTGATAGTGAATATACATATCTGTATCTTAGCTTTTCATATTAATTATCAGCATTCCATTCTCTATCCTCATTCTATTTTCTGGTGACCTATATTCAAATTATTAATTCCATGAATTTAAACACTATAATTCATTCATAAAATAGCACAATCATACAGTATTTGCCCCTTTGTGTCTAGCTTTCTTCACTCAACATAAAATCCTCCAGTTTCATTCATGTGATCATATGATTCATGTGGTCATATGCTTCATGAGTTCATTGTGTATACACCACAATTTGTTTATCCATTCTTCAGTTGTTGGACACCTGGGTTGATTCCAAATTTGGCTATCATGAAAAATGCTGCTATGAATATAGGTGTGCAGATGTTTATTCGTGTAACTGCTCCCAGTTCTGGGTATTTCTGGGTCACATGAAAAGTCTACATTCAACATCCTCAGTAACTGCCAAATGGTCCTCCACAGTGACTGTACCATTCTACATTCCCACTAACAGTGAATAAGTGTTCCTATCTCACCACATCCTCTCCAACATTTACAATCTTTTAATAGCAGCCAGTCTAATAGGTATGAAATGACATCTGATTGTAGTTTTCATTTGCATTTTCATAATCCCTAATGATGTTGAAGATTGTTTCATTTGTTTCTTTGCCATTTGTATTTTTTCTTTGGACAACCATCTTTTCCAGTATTTTACCCTTTTTTAATCTTATAGTTTGTCTTTTTATTGTTGAGTTGTATGATCTGTTTATAGGTCATAGAAATTAAACCCTTACCAAATATGTGATTTCTCTCATTGAGTCAGCTGTCTTTTCACCCTTTTGACAATGTCCTTTGAGGCACATAAGTGTTCAGTTTTGAGGAGGTCCCATTTATCTATTTTTTCTTTGGTGGATTGTGCTTTGGTTGTAAGGTTAAGTAACTACCACCCACCACAAGATGCTGAAGAACTTTTCCTATATTTTCTTTTAGGAGTTTTTTGGTTGTTGTTACTATATTTAGGTCCTTGCTTGACTTTGAGTTAATTTTTGTATAAAGAATGTAATAGGAACCCTCTTTCTTTCTTTTGGATATGGCTATCCTGTTCTCCCAACACCATTTAATGAATAGACAGTTCTGGCCCAGCTGGGTGGGTTTAAAAGCTTTGTCAAAAATCACTTGACTGTAAATATGAGGGTCTATTCCAGAGTTTTCAATTTTGTTCCATTGGTCAATCTGTCTTTATGCCAGTATCATGCTGTTTTTACCTCTGTAGCTCAATGAAGTTTACCTCATTCACTTTCTTGAGATACTATTCTATTTTTTTCCATTCTCTTCTCTTTCTGTTCTTCTGTCTTTTCCAGTTCACATGTTCTGTCTTCTAAATCTCTAATTCTGTCTTTTAGCATTTCAAATCTGCTTTTATGTGCCTCTAATGTATTTTAAATCTCATTCATCATGTCTTTCATTCCTATAAGTTCTGTAAGTTCTCATGGCAGGGTTTCAAATTGTTCTTTATGCATATCAGTACCTTCTTAATATTCTTATTTCTTTAGTCATATTTTCTTTCAATTCTTTGAGATGATTTAGGAGACTTGTGTGACTATCACTGATTAATTGTATTAAATCCTGTATCTCTTCAGGATATTCAGTTTGTTCCTTTGACTGGGCCATCTCTTCCTGTTTCCTAGTATGGTTCGTAAATTTTTGCTGATGATGAGGCATCTGAATTTGTTTTGTAATTTACTCTAATAGCCAATTTATTTCTCTTTCATATTGTTTTCCTTTTTTCACACCTCTTTCTATGATATTTGGATTGCCTTATTCTACATCTTTAAAATTACCCAACTTAGGTTATCAAAATTGTGCCAGGGACTCACTAATTGGGGATGCAGATTTTTTACCCAAGAGCTATAGTACAGAGAGGACCAAGAGCAGTTTTGGGACATGCAATTTTGAGACCAGCCAGCAGATGGCACTCATTGGCACACCTTTCCAAGGTGGTGTATCTCTCTCCCTTTTCCTGTGTTTTGGTCTAGCCAGAGCTGAGATTCAAAGCAGGGTCTTCTGACTGAATTAAGTGAAGAAAAGTCTCCCACTTCTCTTCCTTTTTTCCATTGTAGTGGATGAGAGGGAGGAAAATGTCTATGTAACTATCAGTCAGGTGCAGTGAGCCAAGGGTTACATTCCAGTTTTATATCTCAAGAGTGTGGAAAGGGGGAGACCTTCCCAGGTTCTCAGGTGGTTTGGTAACTCACATATATTGTTTTGGGACCTCCATCTCTCTATCACTCACCCTCCTGGGAGTTGTGAAGCAGTGTCCTAGTGTGCTGATGCCAAATGCAGGTCCCTTGGACAGGTTTTTTACTCTTTACCTGTTATTTTTGTAATAGATTTGGGCCCTTCCTGCCTATTATGAAGCCATCTTCCCTCAATTTCTCTAGTATTTTTAATCTCAACTATTTTGCCTTCAATCCCAAAAATTTCTCTTATGGTTCTTTTTAAACTTACTAATCCTTCTGTATGTCCATTATTGTCTTATTAATGGGCATTATCAGTCTATCCACTGTTAATTTATTCCTATGCATGTTTTCCTTCATCTCCTTGAATTGAATTAGAAAATTTTTTTGAACTTCTTTAATCAGTTATTCCAAATCCTTCATCTCCACTGAAGCTTTAATTTTACTGAGCCATAGCTTCCTGTTTCTTATTATGGCTTGTAATCATGTCTGGCCATCTGATTATTTTCATATGTTAACTTTGAAGGTCAGGCCCTCCCTCTTTTGTAATGTTATATTTTTACTTAGCTTTGTTTTAAGGCTCTTTTTTTATTCTTGGACCAATTATTCTGCACTTTTAGCATAGCCTGTCTTTCACTTTTCAGATTTTCCCAGGTCTTCTGTATATGAGTATTGCTCTGGATACATGGTACAATTTTTAGGAATGCACTATTTGAGTGCAATTGTTTCACCTCCAGGAGAAAGATTACTTTCCACTCTTCCTTTTCCAGGAATCTTGATGTGTTCTGTTTGTTTTTGTGCAGATTTTTCTCACTAGCTTCTATGATTTGTTTAAATTATCTCCTTCACTCATTTTCCTCTTTTCCTTATACATTTCAGTTATGAGACCAATTTTGTATTAAAACAGTTCCACTCCCCCATCCTTTTTATGAGGCTTTTCTGCCTCCAGATTTTTCTACATTAGGGTATCCTGTCCTGGGGAGGTACATGGGATCAATCAAGAAAGTTCAGTTTTGTGTGGCCCATTAAGCAGAGACTGGATTGAGTGTGTACACCTTTTGTCAATGGTTCTGCAATGGCCACATATTTTCTGTCAGTCGATGTTTGTATGTAACATTTTTCCAGTGCTTGGGTTCCACCCTGGGTCTCTACAGACTTGGGTCACTGTGACTGGATATGTATGGGGATCTAGCTCACTGCTGTGAGTGACTCTATGTTCTGTATCTGCAGCAAGAAGATATCCAGGCCATCCTTACACTGTGAGACTCCCAAGCTGTGCAAGGCCTAGATAGTGGGAGAGAGCCAGACTGGCAGGTCTGGGACACAAATTTCCTACCTAAGTTTATTGTCTTTTCTTTGATTCAGCATTTGTTTAGTACTTCCCCAGTGTATATTTTACTTCAAGTATACAATCAAGTTGAATTTGTCCTTTTACTCATTGATTCTACAGAGACTTTTTCAGTGATGTCTTACTTTGCCATATTGAAGATGTCACTCTCAAGAATAGAAATGTCTGTTCCCCAGTGGCCCAATGCTTCAGGGGATATTTTTTATGTGCTTTAGAGTTGTCTGATCAAAATCTTAAGTCTATTAGCCAAGCCTATGAGTCAGTGAGATTCAATGTGACTCACACACATGATTCAGTGTGGCCCTAACTGCAAAAATCCCCACCAAGGCTTGAAGGTGAAGAATAGCAGGGGTGCACATAGAAAATACATCAATAGTAAAAATGAATTCAGCAATGAGGGCTATCCAAAAAATGATGTAAAGTCCCAAAGAGCCTAACCCATAGATGGAATTGAGCAAGGAACTTAAAAGTAGTGGTAGTCTCACTCTGCAGATGAGACAAGACCCTTTTTCTCTCATTCTTGAGCCAGGAGTTCAGGTAACCTTGTCATTTGTACAGTGGCATCTCTAAAAAGATCAATAATACAATTTTTCCTTCCATTTACTCATTGAAATATAACCATGGTGGAGAGACATTTATCCCCCATGGAGACAGAGGGACTTAAGTGGAGTGGTAAAATTTTCATGTAAAAATCCTGGGGATTCCTCTGATCCATTCCTAGGCCCACAGAGATGAGCAGAAGGAACAACACCCTTGTTAGTCACAGATCTTTATACTCCTCCAGACACAAGCTGTGCCACTCTTTTGTTTGTGCTGAGCCAAAGGGAGTAGAAGGCCTGGCAGAGCAGCTGTTTATCAGCCAGGACTATAAGGGTAGCAAAGGATGGGCCCACCTGAGTTTGAGAAGAGCAGAGGTTTTCCTGAAAAGAAGAGGTGGCAGGCCAGGCCACAGGAAAACTTGTGATTTTTAGAGCAAGTTGGGTGAGGTGGTTCAGTTGTTTCCCTAGAATTCTTCCTCTCTCCCCTTCTTAAGTTTTTAATCTTGGAGGTAAAAAGAGCCTGTAGACCCAAGTACATAAGTGTCAGTTTCTGCATCACCACTATGTCATGCAGCCCAACGATGGTGATGTGGCCTGCATTAGTCCTCAGGCTGCCTGAAACACCCAGACAAATCCACTTCTGTTGTTGCATCCAGCTCTGCTTGGGCTGCTGTTCAAGAGTGCATAGCAGCCTTTTCTCTATGGGACAACTTAGGGGTCCCTATCAAAGGATGCTTCCATAATGCATATTTAAATTCTATGCTTTTATACCTTAGAGAATTTCATTTTAACCATTACTTTTTTCTAAGTTAGGATTTACCCTTGTAAATCATTAACTGTTTTCATCCTGAATAAGAATTTTATTAGAACAATAATCTTTTCGGCAAACAAAGCATTATTTTTATGTTTCATCTTTAAACTCTGTTGTTGACATGGATGACTATATTTAATTTTCTAATTCTAAAGCATATATGTTTTACAGATAAATAGAACTTAATTAGGCTGTGTTATATTTTTATTTATCACTCTCATATAATTTTTAATATAACCTCAAGATTTTATTGACTTCATAATGAAACAATGAACCTTACATATATATCATTTTACCCTTTCTACTGTGTCATTCCAGTTAAAAATGTTTACATATTTTTATAGCCAACATTCTCTTGGATCTGTACTTAGACCCATGCATTGAAGTCTCAACAAAACTTCCATTGCAGTTTTAAACTTCTTCCAAAAAAATCAGCTTAATCAGTCTACCATAGCTGTTCTGCTTCTAGTAATAAGCACTTTCCTTAGGTATATATAAAAATCTGAACCTTCTTGTATTGTATCACTTTGTAGGGTTTGTGCTTACTGCACTTCTTACAGAAAATTTCTTAGGTTTTAAGAAAGTTCACCATGTTTGCAGATGCACTATTAGCAAGAAAATCACCCTCTGATATTTTTGTAGAATTTCTGACCTACCCACTAAATTATTTTTAAAATATCTGATTTGTTGGAAATATCATCATCGTTTTTTATCAAATACCATTTTTCCAGCAATTTGCCTTCAACAACTTACTTTCCAACTTTACTAATTTTCATGAGTTTTTTTTTCTGTACATCTCTCATGCTAATTCTTCCTTTCAGTTACAATTTAAAGTGGATATCTCATAGTCTGTTAATTCAGGCATAGCCTAAAAAAGTGCAAGTTGACATTAAGGAGCTGAAAATGATATTTCTGACAATTTATATCCTCACATCTGATACATTTTTCCTGGTTAAGATAATCTCTTTAATATCTCTTTAAATTTTTATCATGATTAAATGTGTAGATTTTGTTTTGTCTTTAATTTTATATATTTTGTTTCAGTGGAACAGCATGTTTTTATTACAAATATAGAGTTAATATTTATGAATAATAGTTTACTCTCCATTAGTTCTATTTTTTTTATTCTTTCCATTCTTTTCATATATTACCTGTCCTAATTCAGCCCTCCTTAAGATATTTTGCTAACTAGCAGAATTGTTAAGGTATAAGAAAAATATGAATATCCCAAGTGAGAAAGTCTCATAAGTGTGATTCAAAAACACCTTCACTCTTATTTTTTCACTTTCTTTAGGATAATGCCTGGCCTTTGTTGGATTGGGAATAAATAAATATGAACATATATATGAAAATATAAGGAGTTGTATTATAATCGATTTTTCCATTTATCCATTATCCACTTTGGTCATTTCACTCTATGTCTTCTGACAAGTTTTCAGCATCAAATCAATAATTTTACTGTTTTTGAATGCCACACATTAAGTACACATTCAGGTGTTTTTCAATTATTACTTTTAATCATTAGTATGGTATTTCAAATCAGATCAAAATTTTATAAAGGATCCATGGCTGAAATGACATAACCAGAAACACAAAAACATTCTTAGATGTAATCCATGGATAAATAGACACAGATAGAAAAATAGGTAGATATTCATAAAACAATGGATTAAATATATAGAAAGATTGATATATAGTAAATATATACCCCAAGGACAATGTACTTTTTTATAAGATAACTTTTTATTAGAGAACAATCATACATAAATGCAGGATTCAGATATACCACCCTATTATTAACAACTTGAAATTGTCTGGTAAATTTATTATAATTATTATTTTTATAATTGTACTCTTAACTATAGTCCATGGTTTAACCTATGGTTCATTATTTGAATTGTGTTTGTTTCCTGGATTGCTCAAGCAAATGCCATACAATGGGTTGGCTAAAAAAATAAGAATTTATTAACTCACAGATTTGAGGCTAAAAGGAAGTCCAAATCTAGGTGTCATCAAGGAAATTCTTTTTCCTTGAAGAATGTAAGATTCTGAAACTAGCTGCTGGCAATCATTGGTCCTTGGCTTGTCATAGGGCAAGACACATGGCAACAGTACTTAATTCTCCCTTCTCTTCTTGGTTCTGTTGAATTCACATTCTGCCTTATATTTCTGTGTCTCTTTTTTTTCCTCTAAGTTTCATTCTGTTCATAAAGGTCTCCAAATATCAGATTAAAACCCATCCTGATTGAGGTGGGTGACAACTTAAATGAAGTAACCATTGAAGTGATGACAGCACAACTCTGTGATGAAATTGAGTCTCTGAGGGTACACATTAGATGGATTGTGCAAGGCATGGGACCATATAATACATTGAAACCCATGGAGCATGATGGACTGTGGTTAACAGCAGAAATATGAGAATGTGGTATATACACATGATGCAACACTAGCTGTCAAAAGAAATGAAGCTGGGATGCATATGATATCAAGGATGAACGTTGAGGAAATTACATTGAGTGAAATAAGCCATCAGAACAGATGGAGCCAGTGGCCACTGGATGCTTTTGGGGCAGGGAAGGGAAAAGTAGTTATAATACAGGGGCTTTTTCAGGACTTGGGAATTATCCTGAGTCCCATTACAATGAGAGATATAGGCCATTTTACATCAGCATATAACATGCAGACCTGTGTAGGAGAGAGTGTGGTCTACAATGTGAACTATGGTCCATGCTTAGTGGCAAAGCCCCAGGATGTGTATATCCATTGCAGGTGATGTGCCACACTAATGAAAGATGTTTATGTGGGATGTTATGGGAGGTGTGGGAGGTGTTA
>JAQZBX010059816.1:0-17445 GCA_029593785.1 Cabassous unicinctus
TGAAACAAACTATGCTCTATAACTTGTCATGCATGATATAGATATAATAAATAAATCATCCTCTATGTAAAAAATGAGTTTTAATATATATAATTTAAATGTAATATATAATTTATATATATGTATATTTTTTCAACTTTCTTTCCAGTATCATCGCTTGACCATCTACTAGGCATTTCAATTTTATAAGTATACTGAACAAGAGTATAAATTCCACCCTTTATTTCTTTAAAATTACTTTCTTCCTCAATATTTCCTATATATATGAATGTACTACCTCCACCTAGTTTGTAAAGACAAAAACCACCCAGCAGTTAGACTTTATTCATTTGTAACCCACACCATCATCCTCTCTGATCATTAGGGAGTCATAGTTATTCTATTTCAAATGAATATCCTGAATCCATCCATTTATTTCCAGGTCTCTTGCTATGCTTTTTCAGCCACAAGAAATTTCACCAAGATTATTATTGTAGCTTTATAATTGGCTCACTTATCACTCATTCTCAACATTGCAACTGGAATGAGAGTTGTTCCTTTTTAAAACATAAATTCCATTTTAGCAGCCCTGTGTTTTCCACCCACTCCCAGCCTTGATCCTCCTTTCCCATGCCTGAACTGTCCAATGGCTCTTTAATTGCTCTTTCAAAAACATCCAAACATGTTGCTGTCCTCTATATAATCTGGCTGCGATCTAACGCTCAAAATTTATTCCCTCTCCTGTCCCCCTTTATCATATGCTACAGCTACTTGTATGACTTTTTGTTCCCTGCATGGCCCAGCTTATTTCTATCATTGGGTTTTGTATTTTTTCTTCTACGTGACTGAAATTTTGCGACTGAAATTCTTTTTTCAAAATTTTTATATACCTAATAGTGTCTCATTATTACGGTTTGATAAAATGGTCCTTCGCCAGAGAGGGGATGCCTAACCATTCTTTTTAGGTACATTTCCCAGTAACACTCTGAATTTATAATCTCCAATTATTTGATTCTTTATGTGTTTACTTCCAGAGATTCTGACCTTCCTTACTAGAGGTCAGCACTGTTTCAAATGGGGATCTTATAAACATCCTTCATTTCTCTCTCCTCAGCTCTTAGTGTGAAGCACAAGGTAAAACACTGAACAATCATTTGTCGGGTGACTGACATCTCTTCATATCAAATGATACCCTTCGCTTTTCTGCAAACTATTTCCCTGCTTAGAAGAAAGGAACTCGACCCCTAAATCCTTTATAATGTCCTTATATTTAGTCCATTGGCTTGAGAAATGCCCAAGGTTTCTTTTGGATATCATTACTTTTTTAAATTTCCCACTCATGAAAGCACAATGAAGTGGGTGTGCAAAGTACTTCAATATGTTGCAAGACAATAAACTTGGATATGAACTGTGATTTTTTTAAAAATAATATCCCCATTAATGGAAGGTTTTCATCTTGTCTCTTCCTCCATGAAATGATCTAATTTTCTAAAGTGTTATATTTTTTCTTCAAGATTATAACACTCTCATTCTTTTCTAATGAAAGAATGCCCTCTATTATACTGCAGGATATTTACTTTCTATTCTGTTCTAGTTAGAGACCTGCAAACAAGAGATCTACAAGTATATTTAATACTAGACTTAGACAACAGGGGAAAACTTTAAATACATTATTTCAGTTAAGTCATCTTGTGCTGCTGAAGACTGGGAGCAGGCATTTCTTTGATCCACATCTCATTTTAAGCTTTATTTTGAACATTTTCCCTTAAAACCATATCGCTAAATTTTTATTTAGACCTAATATAATAATTATATAATTATACAATATAATAATTAGCTAATATATTAGCTAATCTTGCTTTTTCAGGTTAAGATATGTTTCTGTATTTTATGCTTTCTTTATATTCTCTTTGCTAATTTTTGTTTTGTCAAAGTATTTTTGGTCATTTTTCTTCTCCACTGATTTTGGAATTACATATCTTCATTTCATTTCTGATGCCTATGTGAGATGTAAGTGCTTGTACTTTTAAGGGGCTAAGTTGTGGACTAAAATTTTAGCTTTATATAAAGACACAAATCCACTCTTTGCTACTATTTATCATTTTATATTAAAATAAAAATCATCCCAGAAAAAAGAAAAGTAGCCCCTCCTTACTATACTACTTAGATTTTTTTCTGATTTAAACTATAAGATAATTATTATTTTACTCTTTACTATATTTTTTCAGTATCTATTTATAGCATTTACATGGTTCTATAGACGCCCTAAGAATTATCTTTGAGAAAATTCAACTATATTGTTCTGTTATCATAGCTATATATTTTATGATTTTTCTTTTACTTTTATTATTTTCTTGATTTGAAGCATTACTCAGAGCTTTTATTTATTTAGTCATCACCTCCTCCTTTAAACTCTGTGGTTTTTACTTCACTGCCTTGCTAAATTTCATATGTACAGGAAAAGTTTGATGCCATTTGATTCACTTTTCTCCTGTTTTTTGTTTGACCCCTCTTTCCTTGTGGTGATAATTTTTAAAGTTATTTGATATTCTTAAATATCTAAAGATTGGTCACAATATCTTTTTGCTGCAATTTCTAATTATTTGAATCTAATTACTCAATTAATACTTTCCAGAGGAAGGCTTGAACTTCACTTTAACTCAGAAAAAATGTATCCTATTATTGCAATATGTTATATTTTAAAGCATTTCCAATAAATTATATTTGTTTATTCTCTTGACCATTAACTGTGCTATGAGTTTTAATTAAAATCCACTTTAAAAGGTGATCAAAACTGGTAGACTGAATTGTTCTTGGTCACATAACTAATTAATGACATGGCTAGAATTCAGAAGTCAACTTTGCTAAATGTTTTTCATTGTTATTTTCATCAAATAGTGTTCCGTGGGGAATGTCTTCGGGATGTTGCTAGAAATCATTGCTATATTTTAAAAAGATGTTAACACGCCCTTGCAGTTTATGCATACCCATAGGCCAAGGTATTGAAATGCAGAGCAAGATGATGTACAATGTTTAAAATATCACCAAGATGTTATCCATTCTTCTCTGCCCTTGAAATCCCTGGAAAGCTGAGGTAGATTGAATTATGCTCCCCAATTTAGACATGTTCTTAATCTTAATCCATATTCCTGTGGTGTGAACCCAACAGGATCTGTTGAAGATGTTATTTTAGTTAAAGTGGCCCAACTGAATGATGGAGGTTTAATCCGGATTACTGGAATTCTTTATAAGCAGAAGAAATTCAGACATAGTGAGAGAAAGCCACGGGGAGGAGCCTGAAGCTAGAAGTCAAGGGAATCCAGAAGAGAAAGAAGAGGACATCCCGACATGACACAAGGCAAGGATACAAACCAAGGAAGCCCAAAGATCACCCAGCAGACAACAACAGAATTTTATACACTTTGGGGAGTTGATATGGCATTGCTCAATTTTGGACTTCTCCTAGCCTCAAAACCATGGGCCAATAAATCTCTGCTATTTAAGTCAACCAATTGCATTTTAATTCTCATAGCAGCCAGGCAAACTAAGACAAAAGTCTAGAAGATTTATCTTATATATAAAAATAGAAATAGAGATAGATATTTATTGTTCTCTCACTAAATATATTGATAATTGTTAGGGAAATCATAGGCACCTGTTAAGCGGCCATCAACCAGACTTCACCTACCCCTACCTTCTTCTCTGGGAAAGTCACAAACATGCTAAGGGTCCATCATCTGGTCTACCCCACCTCCTTCTCTATTATGTGCCATTCCACAACATGGGGGAGATGTTAAGTCTAATGAAAAAGCTTGGCCAGACCTTAAACATGGAAACCAGGAACAAGCAGCTCAGATGTTTATCAGAACAGGAATTCTCAGTGGCGATGATCCCTCACCACTGAGGTGGATAAAGACCATAGTCAAGCAGTACAAATTATTCTCTCTTCTCCAAGGCAAAGTGGGGTATGTGGAGCTGCCATCCATGAACCCTGACTCTAGGCAATTTTGGCCAATCAGGGAGACAGGCCATGATGGTAGTTCTTTCCCTGTTCTTTTGGACTCTTTGTGCTATGTAAGTAAAAAAGAGATTATTTATCATTTCTGGACTCTTTGTACCATGCAAGGAATAAAGGGATCATTTGCGGAAAAGTTCTATTGTGCCCTGAACCTGTGGTCCCATGACACACCATTGTAAGTGTATTAGTTAGCCAAAGAGGTGTTGATGCAAAATAGCAGAAAACAGCTGGTTTTTATAAAGGGTATTTATTTGGGGTAGAAGCTTACAGTTACTGGGCCATAAAGCATAAGTTTCTTTGCTCACTAAAGTCTGTTGCTACGTGTTGGAGCAAGACAGCTGCCAACATTTGTCAGGGTTCAGGCTTCTTGTGTTCCTCTCTTCCTGGGGCTCCATTTCTTTCTGGGCTTAGCTCCTTTGTTTCCTTCACAAGGTCAACTGTAGACTATGAGGCTCTCTAGGCTTTGCTTCTCTCTACAAGGCCAGCTGTGAAACTGTCAGACGAATGGCTGGTCTCTATCCCGGGCCTTCTTTCTTTCCTCAAGACCAAGCTCCTATGTCTGCTCGCCTTCTGGCGCTCCTGCATCAAAACTCCATCATCAAAACTGCTTCCTCTGTCCTTTATCATGATGCCTTTTATATTTGAATCCCCCATCCATCAACGGGTGGGGCTCAATGCCCTACTGACGTGGCCCAGTTAATTCCCGAATCATAACAGTCATCCCCAGATTTAACAGACCAGTTTGCAAGCATAATCCAATATTTTTGGAATTCATAATTACATCAAACTGCCCAACTACTACAGTAAGTAACTCACTCTATCTATCTATCTATCTATCTATCTATCTATCTATCTATCTATCTATCTATCATCTATCTTTCTATCTAACTATCTATCATCTATCATCTATCTATCTATCATCTTTCTTTCTCAATACCTATTTATCTATCTATATATCAATATTATCTAGCAATTTCATTTTTATCAATTTGGTTGTTAATGGTAATACAATTATAGAGACTTATTGTATTGTTATCTATTGTTGCTTTTGCAAAAGAATACCTTACACAGGTTCAGAGGGGTTGGAAACCTGGGAGTGACAAGGCTAGGTGATTGTGGCTCAGGATTTCTTAAGAGGTAGGTTTTGCCTTATTCTGTTCAATAAAAGTGAGTCACTTTAACTAAAGATATGGATACCAGATTCAAGATGATTGGTACCCAACTTGGAAACTGGCTAAAATACTTCCATAGATAATGAAGTCTAATAGAAAAAGGCTGAGTCTCTTGGGTTCTGCCTTGTACTCTGCCATTAAACCATTGTGCTATTCAGATTTCTTATCCATTTGTCCATTCAACAAATAAATACTGAGTAGCTTTGAATTATTTTGGATGTCAGGATACATCAGTATATATATTCCTGCCTTTGGAGAGATTATATTATAGTTAAATTCTAAATTGATTTCTGGCTCTAAAAATCAGGCTAGAGATATGTTTTTATAAGGTAGGTGGGAATCTGGAAAAAGGCCCCAAGGGCTTGGGTGAAAGCCAAGAAGTAGGACAGATATAATTCCTAAGCTACAAACTCTAAAGCTGAAGGTAGTCACAAAAATAAAATATCTGGAGTCAATTCAAAAGGAGCAGCCATAGGAAAGAAATAGAATTTTGGGTGACCAACCAGAGCAAAAGGGCTCAGGATGTGAGGGACATAGAGCCTGAAGCAACTCCCAGAGTCATTACCAAGTAGCTATAGGTACTTATTATTGGGGGATTTAAATTAAGCCATGTGTGCAAAGGGAGCTGTTAAAAAAGACAATGTTTCAGCTAATTGTATGGCACTGTATTTTCCAGGATGCCTAGAGGAAGACTCTAAGATAATGCTGTGTAATCACACATTTTCAGAAACGATATGTTGTCACTGAGCCCAACACTTGTGTGTATAATTTTTCTGAGCTGATTAACTAGGGGGATTCACTTGAGGTCTGTCTCATTGGACCTGATTTAAAGGTGGCAAGTATATGAAAAGCAGAAGCATATGAGGCAGGTGTACTCCCACTTTCCTAAATTATTTAAACTTTCCAATCCTCCATTTCTTCCTCTTGATCTTTGGGATAATAATAGCACCAATACCTTCCTGTTGCAAAGATTTAAAAAATTAATATATAAAAAAGATTTAGAACAGTGGTAGGCACATATTAGCCCTCAGTAAATCTTAGTTATAAGTATTAATAGAATGAGAAGGAAATGGAAGAAAGCTTAACACCAACACCAACAAAAATCATAATGCATTATCCATTAGTAGTTGAATATTAAGATTGTCATATAGCACCACATTTGGTCACATGTTACAGGTCATTTTATACTAGTATGCATTTTAACTTCTCAAGTAAAATGTAAGATCCAAGGGAAAAAATATCAAAACAAAAGAAAACATGGTATTATTCTCTACCCCCACAACTAGAATACTGGCTCTCACATAATAGGCATTCAACAAATACTTATATGACTGAAAAAAACCCATTCAACCATTTTAGAAACTGACAAGGCAATCGATGTGATGGAGTATTCATTTATTAACACTAAAAAACTCCTTACTTGCTCCTTATAGGTAATAAAATGTACCAAATATGCCCCCCCTTGATATTTTTAGCAGTAAATGACAAGACCATAAATCTAGTAGGGAATAATGTATTGTCCATGTGACAATGATAGCTTGGCCACTGAGAAACCTCAATGATTTCAGGATTTGACTTCTGTCCACTAAGTACATGCCATACATTTAATAACATAACCAGTTTCAGTTGATTTATTAAAGTATTAATGATAACTTTATGTTTTTTCATATAATAGTAAAGTAATCTACTGAGATTTCAAGCAAATCAAAGATCTGTCAAGGGGGATTTCTCCTTTGCTTTCATTATTTATACTTGGGAAGCATTCATGTGTGAAAGAAATTCTGCGTGAGAAATATCCTGTTCATGAGGCAGAGGGAAAGAAAAGGTAAAATGTTCCCCTGTGGTTGCTATTTTTACTGTGCCACTGTGAAAAATGGTTCCCTGTTTTAATTACCTAGTATTTCAATAATTCATGGAACAATTTGTTTTGATTTCTCTTTTTTATAAAAAATAAATTTATTCAAAAGCTTTTTCTTCTCACTGAACCTTAAAATATTTTTTAAGTTTAAAAAATTAGTACTTATTATATTAGAATTTTATTTTATTTACAATTTCAATTAGTTTGCAGAGAACTGACATCTTAATTATACTGGGTCTCCCCTTAGATAAAGTGATATATCTTTTCATTCAATTAGGGCCTGTTTTGAGTCTCTAAAGGAAGTTTTGTAGTTTCTTTCATATTGATTACTCAAGCTACTTGATAGTTTTATGATGGTGATTTGAATTATTTTTTTTATTAATTGGATCTTGTTTTCAATTGCATTTCTAAAAGACTGACATATATATATATATATATGAATATTACAGTTTTTTATATTTATTTTGTAGCTGCCATTTTACTTTAATTTTAGATAGCATAATTGTTTTAAGTTAAGTGGACTCTCCAGGATTCAAGTAGATAATTATAACATCTCCAAGTCATAAACATTTTGTCATTTCTTTTCTCATGGTATAGGTTGCACTTTCCTTTCACCATTTATTAAATTACCTAGAACTTGCAGTTATGAATTATGGGGGTGACAGTGCGCATATGATTTGACTTTGAATATTCTTTAACAAATTAAGATTTTCAGATTATTTTATCATTTGTCTTAGTAACATGGAAAGTTTGAATTGGTAGATTTTTCATACTGTTGAGCTATTTTTTTTATCCTTTTCTCTAGTGTTCCTCTCCACATAATAGACCAGACAGCCTCCCACACTGTTTCAAGATTTACCTTTATTATTTCATTTGGATAAAACAGTTATTGTTTTGTTTTTGCTCAAGAGTTGGTTCACACTAAAATGTATTTCCAGATTACATGCCAATAACAATTTTTCAATAAGTATATGTCTCTTTAGGCTTCTTGCTGTCATTTCTGTAGCCCTTATTTCCCAATATCCATTCTTTTCCTATAAGACTTTTTTGATCTTCATTTTTAAAATTTAAATCCATCTCTGTTTGGTTAGATTATATTTTAGAAAGACCCACACATCAATCCCCTCTCTCCCCACCACTGAAATGATACATGTGTGGCCTATACTTTTAAATTATGCATATCATTATTCATATATCTTTGTTGCTTTTTCACATGATTAAAATTGTATATGCACTTATATAAAATATATATAATTAATAAAAAATATAATAGGTTTGTTATAATCAGCAATGAATGTATTTATATAAATATGTATATGATATAAATAATATATACATAGATACAAGTATATCAGTGTTATTATAGTATATTACCTTGGACTCCGCTACTACCCAAAGTATGTTGATAATAGTTTTTAATGTATTTTTGAAAGATGCCATGCTTCTAGTGAGGGTACAGGTTTTATGATATACAAAAAACATTTCACAATAATGTTGGCATTTCAATTTTATTTGAGGGAAATTAGAGGAACACAACTGTGCTTAAATATCTTTCTATCCATAATTAACCAGTTTTTTCCTTTCTTTTCTGCAATATGGTTTGTAGCATTGTCTTTTAGTCTACCAAAGTGTCAAGTTCTCAACTTGCTTTATATAACAATGCAGATATGTTGCTTAGAAATGTGAGCTATTGGATATTTACAAATGGATTGCTATCTAACATAACTACATTGGCTATGCTATATGAATAGACTCTTAAGTTTCCCTGAAGATAATCAATATGTGGTTTCTTGTTAACTGAAACATAAAGTGTAGGATATGCTTATATATGGGAGATTCAGGGTTTTCATAGATTATATGTGTAACTGAGAGTAAGATTTCCACGACTTTTCATGCAGAAAAGCATTTTCTCAATTACATAGTGATTCATTATGGGAAGACATATATACAAAGCATTCTCAGCCACAAGTTATTAGAACCCATTTGTCAGCAAAACTGTAAAGTACTCACATGAAAATGAACTCTGCTGAAAAATATCTCATACTTTAATGTTTCTTAGTTGCCTGAAAACATGGCCAGAACTTCATTGGCCATGGAAATTTAAAAGTCATGCCTTTAAATGCAATTGGGAATACAGACACAAATTTAAAAAACAAAAAACAAAAAAAAAAAAACACATACTTTTAAAGTAAGTATCCTCTAAAATTATACCTTTCAAAGGTATGGTTAGAAAAATTATTTTACTTTATTGCCTGTATTATGTCCTCAACAAATTAAACTTGTGTTCCAATTGAACTGTCTAGCACAAAATCTTTGTAGAGGTCCTTATAAATACTTGTTGCCTGGATTAATTCCATTGTAATTCTTTTTTATCATTATTAATAATTAGCTTCAAATGATAATTTTTATTTTTTTTTCAAAAAGTTTTTGAAGCTTATCCAATATCATGGTTTGCATGAGTAATAGATAAAGATGAAATAACTCATTTAGTTAGCTTTAACTCTTTTGTGGTAATATTAGCTCTGAGTTAAGGGAAACTTTGAAAACCCAAATGAAATGAATAGTCATGAGCATTTGGCTTCAAATATAGGGAAGAAACTTGTTCTAAATGAGATGTCTAGGTACTATATCCTGGATGTGTTGCCGTGTCAGGGAGCTGAGTGAAAATACATGTGCATTAGGGGGAGGGTAAGCTAGACACCCCTAAGGAAATCTTGTCTAAAGAATGGCCAACTTAGCCATTAAGTTCTCAGGTTGGCTCTGTGTGTCTCAATCAGAAACATCCATGGCCTGGTTAGCTGCTCCTAAGCACTGGGAAACTGTCAATCTCACCATCTGGCCTATTGCCAAAATATCACCCAGTACAGGTGTAGAACACCAACCAATCAGCCAGCTTCTCACAACACTCTGAGCTAGCAGAATCTACTTCTTTCCCTCTATTGGGACCTCAATACACTTCAGTCCACATACCTAAGAACACTATCTTCCCCATCTGTATCTACTCCAATGCTTCCCGACACTCCTCCTCCCCTCCTTTCCTGGGCCAACTTGATTTTACCTCCTGTAACAACACCTTCTGGAAGGTCCCACAGCCAGCCAAATACTTAGGTATGCTGACTGATTACCCTCGAGTGGTTTACCTAACCCAGTACCCATCAATACCACAATGCTTACCAGCACCAAAGACCCACTCAAGGCTTGGCAGCCTAGGGGAGGAACAGTAAGGGACTCAAACACTACCCATTACTATTGGGGATGCCCTGGTAGCTCTTGTAACTTTATACTTCTGAGCACAATTTATGCTGATCAAAACACCCCATCAAAGATGCCATGGATGTATCATAAACTAAAGTCCTATGGCCTAGGAGGTAAAGCTAACCTTGTCTGGGACACCCAGAGAAACATCCTGCTTCATGACCCAGGACCCAAAGTGTATCTTGGTACCATCTGATGGCAGGCTAACCAGTGAGTTGATAACTGTAAGCTCTGAAGAGGACTCCAGCTCACCAATAACTAATTTCACATTTGCTGCTACTTTAAACTATTAAGATGTAAGTTTCTTTCTCTGTGGAAAGAAGGCCTACCTCTCCTTGCCTCCCCTTTGGAATAGCTTATGCTCACTAGCATACATCACTTCTTCTATCTATTATGGTCCTGAAAACCTCATGGTGCCATTTCCTGTATTTTCTCACAATACAATGATTAAAGGGTAGTACCTCTTCTCATCACCTTCCTGGATGTCTTAGGCATAATCACCATTGTGGGAAATGGGGTTGGCAGTTTATACAAAACCCTATAGGTCTATGACAATCTCTCCCTGGAGTTAAGCAACAGCATAGAAGAAACTAGCCATGCCTTTGAAGCCCTTAGACAGCAAACAGACTCTCTTTCTTCTGTGGTGCTGCAAAATCACAGGGCACTAAACATGCTAACAGCAGCACAGGTAGGGGCATGTCTATTCCTCAAGGAGGAATGCTGTTTCTATGTAAATCACCCTGGAATATTGCTAGACAGCATTCAAAACCTGCAAGATGAAGCCCACCAACTTCAGGAGGATGCAGCCTCTGGAGGCACCTGGTATTTCTCATTCTCATAGTCCAGTATGTCATGGCTGGCCCCCTTTTTGGGTCCACTTACCACCATCTTCTTTATCCTTTTAGTGAGACTATGTATGCTCAAAATTTTAACTAAGTTTTCTTCCAGGATCAACACCTACAGAACAAGGTATTAGTAATGCAGGGATTTCATCCAGCTCCAATCACAGTGCCAGACTGGTATTCCCTCATCCTCAATAGAATAGCCAGAGGGTTTTACACCCTGTCAGGTAGGGATACTCCCCCTAACCAGCAGGAAGTACATACAGAAGAATGACCATCACCCTTCAGCTCTCCCTTAAGAATAAGAATGTAAACTCTCTGAGGGGTTAGTTGAGGCAAGTTAGTGTAGCAAAAAGGAACACTTGAATGACAGCTGAGACCCTGCCAGAAAACATGGCTTGAAACCCTGCCCAGAAACCACCTGAGGGAAAGACTGCTAATAACAATAAAGCCAGAAAGACCCAGCTGAGACCCTGGCCATGAGGGAGTTCCCACTTGGAACTCTTTCCAGGCTCAAGGGGAGGACCCAGATAACTCCAAACAGGCCTCCCTATTGGTCCTGCATATCCCCAAACAGAAGGCCTCATTATTTGCCCACTGAGAACTAACAGGTGGGGCAACCAATCAGAACAGCTCAGAGCTGGGGCTCATCCCACATCATTAGAATAGGGGAGGAGTGAATAAGGGCTAAATAAAAGCAGCCCCCTGACACCAAATGCTCTCTCTTGCCTAGAGGAGCCCGTATCTACATCTTGGGTGTGTAATTCTTTTCTTTTCTCCTATTTCTCAATATCTGTTTTTACTGGCCTAACTAAACCAGCATGTTCTTAAATTCTTTTATGTAATATATCAAGAACTTAGAGGAGTCCAGCATCCCCTGATTTCGTTGGGATGGGTGTAATTGAATAAATGTCAATTTCAAAAGTTCTAGATGGTAAGGGAAAATGTCCTTGAGCAATATGAAAATGTTTTCCTGGATTATGCTTGGGACAAATTAAATAATTATGATATATTTTCATAGCTATTTTAGGGGATAGTTTCTAAAAATACAGCTTCCCTCACCTTACCACATTATCAGTATTCCAGTGAGACATATTGTGAATAATTTCCAAAACTGTTTCCTGGTGGCAATTAGGGAGGCAAACTGGTTTATCATCAGGGCCAAATCGTGATTTAATTGAAGGCTTATAAAAGCAGCTGGTATTTTTCCTTTTTTTTTTTTTAATCTCCTGAGGAGGAGTACTTTTAATTTGATTTTCCAATAAAGTTATTTGGCTCAAAAGTCTTTATAGAAACAAGAATAAGAGTGGAGTTTATCACTGCACTTTTTGTATCTACCATGTGGTTGCCAGTATTTTTCTCCTTATTTGCCCAAGAATGACCAGGAATTTTAATTATAGCCAAAGCCTTGGTAACAGTATAGCATCTAGCAATTGCATAATATAAGAGCTGGTTATTATTTTTCCTCCATTGGAAGCTATAAACCTCTTTGTTTCCATAACATCCCCAAATAATTAATAACCCTAAAGGCATACCAAATATTAGCCTATTTTTGTTGTTTTCCTTCTGCAAGTATACAGGTTCTTGTGAGGGCAAAAAGTTCAGTTTGCTGGGCTGATATAGCATTAAGTAAAGAATTTGCTTCTATTATCTTATGGTTAGAGGTAATAGAACATCTAACATCATATATTCCGAAGTTATCTTTAAGGTGGGAATCATCTGAATACCAGATAACATCTGCATTATTGATTGGGATTTCTTGTAAATAAATTGGAAGGGTTAACAATTGGTTAGTTAAACCTATGCAGTCATGAGGCATTTCCTCAGAAATAGTAGGGAGTAAAGTAGAAAGATTAAGTTTGTGAAAAGAAACAAAGGAGACACTGAGAGGGGAAAGTAAGCGAATTTTCTAAGAAGTTAATCTGATTATAGAGAGAGCTTCAACACAGTGAGGGACAGAGATAATTAAGAGAGAACCCATAATTAATTCTTCAATTGATTCTAAAAGTTTTGCAGCCACAACTGTGGATCTCATGCAAGGGAGAAGTCCCTTGGCTAGGGCATCCAGTTGGTGGCTATGATATCCTAGAGGACCAAGTTTGTTTCCATGCTTTTGTCCAAGGAAACTTGAAACATTCACTTCTCATGCATGGAAAAGGAGGAAAAAAAGTCTAATTTTTAATTAGGGTGTCCTAGAGTGGGAGTGCTAGCAAACTATGCTTTATTTCCTTGAAGGTATTTTGACGAGTTTCATCCCAAATAAGGGGCTCAACTTGTTTAGCTGTAAACAAGGCACATAAAGGTTGAGTTGACAAAGAAAAATTAGTAATCCAATTTCAACACTATCCTTAAAGGCCTGTTAATACTGTTAATTGACATTTGGTCTTGGGAGGAGGAAAAATCTGAATGCTTTGGATTTGGTCAAGGTCAAAGAGGAGGCCCTGGAAAGAAACACAGGTGGGGCAGAAAGAATGTGGCCATGTGGAGCATAAATGCTTTGGAATAGTATCTAAAAGAGGGTGGTGTTTAAATTTTATTTCTTTGACTGAGAGGACAGGAATATGTATGGGATTTAATTCCTTACCCTGATCTGTTGAATCTTGTTCTAAGAGCTCCAAATTAATTTCACCCTATTGGGAGAAAGATATGTTTGCTTGGAATAACCCAAGGAAATCACTTCTGAGAAGGTAAATTGGGTGGAAGGGACTAACAAAACTTGGTAAGTGCCTTGTAAAGGTCTTATTTGAAAGGGACTTGAGGGGAATTAAAGACTATCATAGGTTTGATGGAGACTCTCACCATTTGAATTTTGTCTGTTCTGCAGGGAGAAGGGTTAGTTAGTGTGGTGGGATTTAAGACAAAGAAGGTAGCCCCAGTATCTATGAGCCCATATACTCTTGTTTCCAATTATCAGATCTAATTTACCTAAAGATATTAAAGCAGGCTAGATATGAAATCAATATATGAATCTGGAACATGGCAAGAAGTCAACATGGATATCAATACCCTCAAGATGGCTGCTGGAAAACCCTTGCAAGATTCTGCCATTCGGAATATTTCCTCTGGAAGCCAGGAGAATCCCCGGATATTCTCCAGGGACATTATCATTGGACCCTACCAGGGGATTGATGGGTGGGGTAATAAATCAAAACAGCAAACAACTGGAACTCCTCCCATGCCATTAGCAAAGGGGTGGAATAATTAATGGTTTAAAATGCAGGTGTAAAGGCCAAATCTCTCTCTCTCTCTCTCTCTCTCTCTCTCTCTCTCTCTCTCTCTCTCTCTCTCTCTTTCTCTCTCTCTCTCCCGCCTCTCGTCTTCTGTGCCCTGCTCTCGCCATGCCACCCTCCCACCTCCACCCCAGCATGGATCAACATGCAAATAAAACCTGGTCATTTATAATCTATAATGGGAAATTTTAGTCTGTAAATCAGCCCTCTTTACCAATCTTCAGCCCCTTCCAATCTACCTGGGTCCCATGATCTGTTTATTTTCTCCCATTTCTCTTTCCTCCATACCTTAATAAATTACTGGCCTAATCAACATGACGTGCTTTTGAAATTCATTTCTGCAGCATAGTCAAGAACTGAGACAAAATCTGGTAACAATGTGAGACCGGGCAATTGGAAAAACTTCTGCCTTATCCCCACAGCAGCCCTAGCAATCAAATTGAAAGACACCTTGCATTTTTAAAGGGCAAAGAGTATTTCAGGGGGTTTCTGCTGTTTTGGGTTAGTTTTGGGCAGTCTCTTTTCCAATGTTCAGGTTGTTTACAGTAATTATAAGTACCAGTGCTCTGAATCTGGTGAATAAAAGAGTTCATTGGGGCTTATTTAGCTTCTGTAATTGGAAAATCATGGTTTGTGCTAATTGTCTTTGGGCTGTTTTAGATTGGGATGGTATCACTTTTTTTTTTTCAGCCCTTTTAAAGTTGTGATCTAATTAATCTGTAACATATACTAAATCTTTATGTTCCATTGTGGCCCAATTTAATTGATTATATTTTAGAGTGGGGCTTAGTTTTTCTGAAAGGCCATTAACAAAAGTAGAATTAAAAGGGTAGAGGTTTCATAGGTAATACTGTCAAGAACTGAGAATTGTTTAAAGGTTATTTCAAGCCTGTTATAGTGTTCATATATGTGCTCATTGGTTTCTTCATACACTTTTGGACTTTTCTCCAATCAATAATTTGGGGACAATCTTCAGGTTTCACCTTATGAAGTTCCTTAGCCAGCATAAATGTTTCAATATATCAGTAGGTCTTCATTTTGAAAAGTCATTCAATGGACTTCTCCAATTAGTTTTGTCTACCCAGATTTTGGGATGACCTTGACCAGAAGTCATGAAAATTAATGGGTAAAGATCTGAGTATCTGGGCTCATAAGTGTGAATGATAATGAGGCAGGTTAGTATAGGGAAAGAGGGAAAATGAGTCACTGCTGGGACCTGGCAAAATAAAAAATGGCGGTGAGACCCCACCTGGAAACTCCCTGAGGGGAATTCTGCTACAAAAGAACAAAGCAGGGAAGGCCCTCAGGAGACCCTGGCCAGAGGCTCCATTTGGAACTCTTTCTGGGGTGAAAGAGAAGCCCTGGATAACCCCAAACAGGCCTCCTCATTGGGCAGCTTAGAGCTAACAGGCAAGTTTTCATGAGGCAACCAATCAGAGCAGGAAGCAGCTGGGGCACCTTTCCAACATTATGAAGGGGGAGGAGTAAAAGTCTTAAAAACCCAAGTGCATATCTCACCCTGCAGCACACCCACAATACAGATTGTATACTCTTTTCTTGTTTCTTAATAAACTCTTTACTCCCTTGCCTACCCTATGGCATGTCCTTAAATTCTTTTATGCAACATTAGCCAAGAACCTAGAGGCCCAGAACCCAGAACGTCCAGCTAAAAATAAGATTGAATTATTTTGTAAAACCCACTAGGTCTTCAGTAGGATTTAGGAAATATTATTCCTATACAAGGTGGATATTTTAGTTTCCTAAGCTGCTTAAAGCAGATGCCATGAAATGGTTTCAGCTTAAGCAATGTGAAGTTATTAGCTTAGAAGCTAACAGTTTTGAGAACATGAAAATGTCTAAATCAAGGCATCATCAAGGCAAACATTTTTTCCAGAAGACTGGCTGTCAGTGTACCTTGACTCTTCTGCCACATGTCAAAGCACATAGTAGCATCTACTGCTCTTTTCCTTCTCTTCCAGATTTCATTCCTTTCAATTTCTTCCTTCAGTGGCTTTCATTTTCTCTCTCTGTATTCATTCTGTTTATAAAGGACTCTAGCAGTAAGAGGGTTAAGACCCATCCTAAATGAGGTGGGTCACTCTATAACTGAAGTAGCCTCATTAATAGGTCCTACTTAAAATGGGTCTACACCCACAGGAATGAATTAACTTTAAGAGAATGCTTTTCTGAGGTATATACAGTTTCAAACTACCTCAGGGAGTTAGGTTAAATTAGGACATAGAGGAGGAAGGCAAGAGTGGTTTAAAGGAGGGTTAGAACAGTCAGAGTCAGGAGTTCTGATAATTTTTCAAACTTGCTAATGCCCTTAGATGAGTCTTTGTTAGTCTTATTTAATTTAGAGTTGGATTCTTGAAGAGAGACAATTTTAGAATTATACATTTGGAAGCTTCCAAGTACCAATTAAAATAAGTACCTCATTCAGGTTGTTTAGTTTTAGAGTCTCTATTTTCCAGTTGAGCATACAAATATGTCAATTTAGGCATACCAAAAAGTTCTCCCTTCATCATCCCAAATCCCTCAAGATTGAGGAATGAACAAAAATAAGGGACAGTGTAACCAATGACTATAACGGATTTATTGTTATTATAGTTATTATCTTATGTTAACTAAGTAATTTGTAATGTTAATATATAAATAAAAAAGATCACCATTGTGGCCATTATAATTCAAGATTTTCTTTAATATGCCAGGTCCAGCATTATCAGATTTTACAGGGGCAGTACCGTAATTTTGTACAGGAACCCAGATATGCTAGATGGTGCTGAACCATTAGAACCGTTAGAGTGCTTAGGAATTGAAATCCATCCTTTGCTTGTGTTTTTGTTTGTTTTTAGGAGGTACAAGGGATTGAACCCAGGACCTCATACATGGGAAGCAGGTGCTCAACCACTTGACCTACATCTGCCCCCCAGAATCCATTCTTTTTGATAGTTCTGACTGTGGGCAACCCTAAAGCCTAAGCCTAAGGGAATTGTCAGGGTTTGCAATACCTGTTTTCTCTGGAGAACAGCCCTTGATCTAGTTGTCTGACTTGCAGTCAGGTGCCCATAGTTGCATAGAAATTGTGGAG